>VYZS01000051.1:23344-39039 GCA_013400695.1 Neodrepanis coruscans | reverse complement strand
TCTTTTTTTTTTTTTTCTTTTTTCTTTCGGAGGGGTGGATTTTTCTCTCTCTCTCGGAATCGCATTCTTCCTCGTGAATTCCTGGGGAATGGACTTCTTCCTCGTGGGTCGGTTTTTTTTTTCCTTGTGGGGTTTTTTTTTTCCTTTCCTCGGGGGGTGGGTGGTCTGGCTATTATTGGCGGCTATTGCCCAGGTTCCAAGACCACATCTCTCCCATCAGCACTGAAACCCCTTCCCGGGGGCCTAGAGGGAGGCGGAGGGGGCTCGCAGTTTCTAATTGTTTTGAGTGTTTTTCTTCAGAAAAGCCAAGCGGAAGCTCACGCTGCTGTGGGTTCTCAGATCAGCCGCGGGCCTTCTCTAATCACCCTGGTGTCTCTCCAGGAGCCCCAGAAAGAGACCAGCACTGCCCTGGAGCGTCCTCACCCCAACATGGGCCCTGGGAAAGCTTAATTTGTCTGGTTTTTGCACTTTATGGTCGGGTTTTCTGTGTGTGTGAAATAAACTGTGATATTTGTGTGTTTTCTTCATTTTGGGGTGTGTCTGTGGCTTCTCTCGGACATCTCTTGTCAAAAATCACTAAATTTGTGGTAAAACCATGACAGAAAACTGAAAACCTGCCCCTGTTGAAGTTGCTGTGAATTTTACCATCAGTATCACTGAAAAACACTACAGAAAAAGTGGTGTGACTATTTGGTCCAATATGTAACATAATCCATAACACAGGTAACATGAAAATTCCACATTAGCACAACATTCTGAACTGCCTTAATTGCAGTCTCAGGCTATTTCATGTCAGGGCATGTCATGACCCTGATTCCTTCCTGTAAATATCCAAGTAATTCCAAAAGTAAAAATATGTATGTTTAATCTGCAGAAATAGATAATATTCTTTCAGATTTGTATGCAAAGCCAATGTATCATGCAGTGGGGAAAAGTAGTATTAAAACTGATTGGAGTTGTTGAATTCACAATGAGAGAATGGTAATTAAAAAAGGAAGGAGATGGGAATACAGTACAGAAAACAAATAACTTTGTTGATGGGAAAGAAGTGAGAGATGGACATTTTTTCATCTACAAGAGAACAGATATTATACAAAGTTAACTGTTTAAGATTGGGAAACTATCCCTTTGGAGAGGTTAAACTCAATAAGACAGATAAAATAAAGCCTTTTTTATAATACAGAAAGTGATGGCCTTTGCCTACTTGGGTGTGCAGGTTTTCTCTGGAATAGTCAATTTTCTTCATAGTAGCTAGTACAGCTGATTTGAATTTGTGCTGAAAACAGTGCTTTATCTATTGCTGAAGCAGGTCTTCAAGATCTTCTGTACCTCTCACTGCACCCCACCAGACAGCAGGCTGGGGGAACATGAGAGGTTGAGAGGGGACACAGCTGGGACTGCTGACCCCAACTGACCCAAGATATATCCAAAACCTTATGATATCATGTTTAACATAAAAAGTTGGAAAGAGGAAGAAGGGGACATTTGGAATGATATCTTCCCAAATCAGCATTCAGCATGGTGGAACCTATCTTGTCTGGATGTGTCTGAATACCTGCCTGCCAATAGGATTTGGCAAATGAATTGCTGGTTTTGCTTTGCTTGCGTGAATGACTTTTGCTTTAAAGTCACTGCTAAATTGCTTTATTGCAACCCATGAGTTTTCTCACGTTGCTCTTCTGACTGTCCCCCATCTCACTGCTAGCAAGCTGACTGAGAATCTGTGTGGGGTTTAGTTGCTGGGTGGGGTTAAACCACAGCGCTGTGAGAGAAAACATACTTAGAAGAGTTATACCTATGAAGAAAACATTTTGAGTTTAGGGAATCAAATTATAAAAAGCATTGAGGATGAAAAGAATGCTACTTGAGTAATTACTTAGAATCTACATTTTCAGATGTATCTACTGTCTGTGGAATAGCAACTTCTGTTCAGGCTAGACATGCTGTTATGAAAACAAAGGGGAAACAGAAACAACTTAAAGATTATCTAGGTATGCATTAAGCAAAAAAAACCCCAAAAACATAAAAAACAATATTTTGGAACATAGAATGTTGGGATATTAATATAAATTATAGAGTATTATTCTTTGTTTCTGTATTGGAATCATAGGCACACTACAGATATGGTCCGTTTATGAATTTCAATATGAAGCCATTTTTGACCATAAAAGAAAAGGGGTTTCTCTATTCTGGTTTTAGGTGTGTTTAGAAGAGAAATATTTCTAAAGTCTTACAACTTGTCTCAGAAAGTTTAGATGGTTTTGGTTTCTATCACTGCTAACATTCAAGCTATTTCAGAACAAAGAAAAAGAAAAAAATTAAAAGCTGGGTTTGAAACTTACTTCTCTTGAATAAAGAAATTCAGGTAGATAAGTAGTTGGTTTACCAATTAATCAAGGTTTGTGAGTCCTTTTTTTTTCTAAAAATACTAGATATATTAGTAATTTCATCAAGGTCTAACATTTGGGACTGATTGCTTACAGAACTAGAACATTTTCCTTACAAGCACATATTCCTTTATGGAAGCTAACATGATAAAATCATGAGGATAGCTTCCAAAGGAGTTTCACTGATCATTTGAGAGCACATACAATTCTTTGAGAGACAAGGTTTCTAACCAACTAGAAAATTTAAAAAAATAAAATAAAATAAATAGTTTAGTAATTCGAGGTAATAAAGAGATGAGTCCCAAATTTTGTCTATTTTTTCTAAATTATGACTGATAGAAGAACATGTTGTAGCAATTTAAAATCATAGATAGATATAAGGAGCAAAGAGACATTATTTAAAGGGAAAAGGAACAGTAAGAATGAGAAATGGAAAGCAATTTCAAAAGGAGAAAGTGATTCATAATTTCAAAAATCACTTGTGTCCCAAGATCTGTTAAACATATTTCTGGGTGATAAAATGAAGGATCCGTGGCTTGTCATATTTATGAGACCAGAAAATCTTCTAGGTAGTACTGCACTGAACTAGTGAAGCAAATTAGATAGAAAATAGCAGAATTTCAGAGAGTGAAAATAGAAAAGTTCTGTGATTAATTTCTCAATTTCATTCCCAGCTGAGTTCTACTCAAAGTTATACTAACACTGAATGATGTATTGGTACTAATTAAAAATACCCCAAACAAACAAAACGCAGAAATATTTTTATTCATTTTTCCTTAAATATAGCAAGACAAACTAGAACACTGAGATATTTCAAAACAGCACTACACATTTTGTGGGAGAGAGGGGGCACTTACATACATAGGACAAAATCTTTATCTACAGGAATTATTGAATCCGTGACTTTTCTTTAGACTGACAATGGTCCACGAATTCTTCAGAATGATTTTAAGTTACAATGTTATCTACACAGGTTTTATCTGAACCACTGATATGGGTGGTGCTAAGGAGCATCGTGTTTTACTCCAAATATCCATATCCACTAAAATTATTATTTTAAGTTGCCTGTGTTCATTACAGAGATGTTTGTACTGAAGTAACTAAGATATACTTCTTTTTAAGCCTTAATGAATTTTTTTTTTTCTTTCCTGAGGAGGAAAATCATTATACGAAGAATATCTTAGAGAAGGAACCCGTATTTTTGTATACAGAGACTCAGCTGAGCAGGATACTATTGAAATAAAGTCCTGGTGCCATGTAGAATCCATCTCCCAGAATAATCAAGAACAGAAAAACAAGCAAACAAAAAAGGTCCAAAAGTGAATAGTCTTGAAAGGGAAAAAATGAAAACTTGGAGGCATTTATGTATGAAAGCTTTATATGTTGTTTCTTTTATTGAAATTTTCATTAGCCTTCTGTATCACTATATCACTTCGATATAGTGATACCTTTTAGTAGTTTTTAACCTTTCCAGCAATATCCATTTTTGCTGATGTATCCTTTTATTTCAGTTGTGCATTCTAAAGTGATAAAAGATTTTTTTGTCTTATTTTCGAAAACAAGGCTATTTTTGGCCATAGACATGTATTTAATCAGGCTGATCCTATCAGTGCAAATTTATCATTCCAGAAAGACAATATGTTGCAATTATTTGCAGAATATATTTAGTAGTTATATTTGTGATTCATAGCTGTAGTGGTTAGAGAAAGCAACAATAATAATAATAAAAAAAATAATCCAATTTGTTTTCAGATGTGATTGATTGTTAACTCTGTTTGAGAGAGTTATACATGCAGACTTTGTAAAATCTGTGCTAACAGGCTTTTGCTCCTTAGTCTTCATACACAAACTAGAAACTGTGACTAAATGTAGAAGATGTTGAAAGGCTGACTTAAACAGCAGAGTTAGAGGATGAATTCACAGTCCCTGAGTCCCCATAATCATTAAAAAGTGAGTGCTTTGTCTCCTATTTGGTTCCTTCTTCCAACAGTAGGACTGACAGGTTCTCTGCAATCATGGATATGCACAGTGTTGTAATTGTGGCTAAGGAGTTTAATTCATGTTAGGAACCCTTAGAAATGCAACATATATAGGACCATGGTTTCTCTAAGGGCTTAAAGCACAAAGTGACGGTAGTATGAAGGAGTATAGGGAGAAGTTTAACATTTTTTGTTGCTTTTAGGATTTTGAAAAATGCAATAAAGCATTCTGATGCTACTGAAGGTCACATTTCATAGAATTAAATTTTAGTCAGGTGATATCACTACCATGATACTTTCTTCTATGTAGTTAAAGCCTAAAGTTAAAAATTTATCAGTAGCTGAACTTACAATATACCGCTCCTTGGTATAATAGGATTAACTCCTATACTCTATTCTTCATAAACAGCTGTTCAGAGCATTCAAATACCCTTTATATCTTCCCTCACTGGGATGTTCTCTTAATTTTATTATTTCCCTTTAAATCACATCATATGTTATTTTTCATTTAGTGAAACTGATCAGCATGGGAAAAAAGTGTATGAGGCTCAGAGAACTGAGATGTTTTAAAATTACATTTCAAGTGCATAAGTATGAATGTTGTAGCCTCTTCTTCTTCTCCTGCTCTTTCATATGCAAGAAATGTAGGTCTGTCAACAAGTGCAATTGAAATGCTAGTGATGAACCTATAGTATGCTGCTGCAGATAAGCACCAAAATTTATCTTGTCTACCTCCACCTTCCAGCTTAAATAGCACTGCTGAAGGCTTGCACCAAACAAAACAAAAAACGAAACAGAAACCACCACCAACAACAAAGGAAGATCGTTTTTTGCCCTTGTCTAATTTCAGCTGGGATAAAGTCAATTTTCTTTCTAGCAGCTGGTACAGTGCTGTGTTTTGGATTTAGGATGAGAGCAATGTTGCCAAGTACACTGATATTTTAGTTGTTGCTGAGCAGAGTTTACACTAAGCCACACTTTTATGTTTATTAAGCTTCCCTGGCAGTGGGGGGACTTCTGTTGTGCAAGAATTTAGAAGGGGACACAGCTGGGATAGGTGACCCCAAATGATCAAAGGGATATTCCATACAGTATGAGATAATGCAGAGCATATAAACTAAGAGGAAAGCCAGTCAATGGAGAACACTGCTTGTGAATAGGCTGGGCATTGGTCAGTTGGTGATGAACAATTGTTTTTCATTTGTGTAATTTCTTTTTCTTCAGTTTTATTTCTCTCCCTTTTGCATTGAATTTTTTCCCTCCATTAACCTGTTCTTATCTGGCTCACAAGTTTTCATACTTCTAACCTTCCCATTTTCTTCTCCATGCCAGTGTCTGTGTGGCTTAGTTGCTGCCTGGGGTTAAACCATAACTTTTCTTTGATCTTTTTCTCCCTTCTAATTCTTGGGCAAATTTAGCTGTTATTTGCTCCTGTGGAAACCTTTGTTTTGCACAACTAATTTGCTTTTAGGCTTTAATTTAATTCTTCATAATTTTTTGTTTCTCACTTTTGGTCCTACATTTGTAGATTAGAGATTAAAAAAGAAACAAAAAAACACTTTTTCAGTGCAAAGCGGGTATATAATATATCCTGTTACACCCTCAAAGCATCAAACAGCCATTGTAAGAAGGCACTTAAAGAAGGCATGTTAGAGTTCAAAGAATACATTGATTGTTCAGAAAATAAGAAGCTGGAAAGAGTAAGTGTGGATAAAACCCACTTGATGGCCTATGTTATAAGGGAAACTATCAGGCAGGCAAGATTAGTGAGAAAGCATGTATTATTTATCATTATTTCAAAGTTTTTACTCTTAGATTTTATCCTTTTCAGTTGCAACAGAGTTAAAAATATGTTAATTACCATATTTTTCCTTAGTCAGTGATAGGCATAATTTGCTTGACCTTTCCTTTGCTGAACAAGATGTAATGCATCTATAATAGGTTAAAAATGTGCTGCATTCCATATATTTATTCCATGGAGGGTGGGGACTGAGGTGAAGGGAGAGAGAGAGTCTCAATTGTCTGTTATGCGAAAATTTGACTCCTTTGTTACTGTAATATGAACTTTATTTATAGGATCTCATACTAATCCTTTTGATGTCTCATAGATAAAGGGAAAAAGAGAGATATTTTTTTCCTACATCTTATGTGTGGTGCCAGCAATTGGTATGTTTTATTAATGTGGTTTTTGGAGTCCACAAGTCAACTGGTTTGGGACATATCACAAGGTATTTTTATAATCTCCATTAACCTCTAGTAAATTTCAGTTTCTGGTACCCTGAGACTTTTAAACCATGAGAACAAGAGAGTGCTAAACTTAACAAACTGTCTGTCACTTGTGTATGTTTTCATTACTCCTTCTAAATGTAATATTTAAAGATCAGGGAGGCATCTTTGTCTATTTAAACAGCAACTCCTGCTTTTATAGGCATTGTGAAAGCAAAGCTATCTGTCATAGAATTTGCGTAGGCACATTGGGCCAACCACTTTCTATCAAGTTAATTTTCTTTTAGTTCAATATAACTGTTATATAGTTGTTAGTTAAGAAAAGTGCATAGAAATTCAAACTTTTGTCTTTAAAATGCCATATATAACAGACTTGCAGCCCAGAGAGATCAAAGTCTGTAATCATGGAATCACCAAGTGGCTGAGGCTGGGAGGCATCTCTGGAGATCTTCTAGTCTGCTCAAAATAAGGTCAACTAGAGCAGGTTGCTCTGTATTAAGTTTGGTTTTGAATATATCCAAGGATAAATAGTCTACAATTTCTCTGGAAGACCTGTACCAGTGTTGTACCATCCTCACTACTACTACTATTATTATTAATTACTAGTTCTTACATTCAAATGGCTTTAATTCTATATCAGTTTGCATTCATTCACTGAGCGAAGTCTGGCTCAGTCTTCCTCACTCCCTCCCATGAGTTACCTATAACACTGATAAGTTTCTCCCTGAGGTTTCTCTTCCCCAGGTTAAGGAGTTTCATCTCTCACAGACTCTCCTTCTATGCCAAACACTCTAGTCCCTTGATCAGGTCTGTGGCCTTTTTCTATCCTTGTCTCTAGTAGGTCCATGTCTTTCACATACTGGTAAGCCCAGCACAGGAGCCTCCAATTCAGATGTGTCATATCAGGGCTGAATAGAGTGGAAAGGTCATTTACAATTACCTGTTGTAAACTATCTGTCTAATGCAACCCAGGAGCCTATCGGCCCTCTTTGTCATAAAGGGAGCATTGCTGCCTTATGATCAGTGTGTTGTCCATAGGGATTTCCAGGTCCTTGACTTCAGAACTACTTTGTGGTCATCAGTCCCCAGGCTAGTGCTGGTGTGTGGGGCTATTTCTTCCCAGATATAGGACTTGACATTTACTTTGCTAAAATTCCTGTAGTTTCTGTTAACCATTTTGCTAGACTGCCAAAGAACGCCCAAAATGCAGCATGGCCAGCTGCTCTAATATCTAGAGTACAACAGTAGTTACCAGTCTGCTGCTGAACTTTGTGATATCGATTGCAACATTCTGAGTTCAGCAGCTCTTCAACTTATTTTACTCATTCTTGATCAGCTTATCTATAAAGATGTTGTCACAGACAGTGTCAAAAGCCTTCCTAAACTCAAAATAAACAATATCCACTGCTCACCCACTCTCTTTTTCAACATGTTGGATGCTGCACAGATTGCTATCTCCCTCCTGGAGTTCATTTCCTTGAAAAAACAGTTTCTGCCAGCACACACATCCTCGGGGTGAAGAGCCTGCTGTAAGGGAATTGAGTGGACCTTGTGCAAGAGATGGAAGGAGATAGGCTAATCTAAGTATTTCTCTTTTTATTCAAGAGACCTTTGGTAGCTGTGAGACTTAAACTTAGAAAAGACCTCAGCATTCTGTCTTTCCTTCTGGCGGTTTTTTTCCAGAACAGGTGAAACAGGCAAAACTTATCAAAGAAGGTGCTTGCAAGTTGTAAAAAGGCTTCAAAGCATTCTTTCCAATGGAGTAAGGGAAGGGAAGAGGAATGAAGGAGAACTGTAAAAAATGGCCAGAGTAGTGTATACGCATTTGTTGAGCCTTGGATATTTAAGGCACAAAGCACAGAGTGGGTGTGCAGTTGCTTTTCCTCACCCAGCTGCAAGTTTTGCAGTCATTACAGTGTTTCTGAAAAAAGCTTCCTCTAACGCTCCAAACAGCTTGGTTCTCTGGTTACATATGCATATATCAAAGCATACACTACCTACCTTGTCCCAGACTCAGCAAGAGGCACCAGACAGCCCTAAAGCCCCAGATATATATCTTCCATTAGGAGTTCACTCTGGCCTCTGGTGGGCTACAGACTGTTTCTTCACAGTTGATGCTGGGGACCATGCGCTGTGGCATGTCATCGTTGTTGCCCAGTGGATGGATACTATCCTTGGCAAAGCTTCTGGCCCCATTCTGTGTTGGCTGTCTGTGTGACTGTGCTGTTTCTGATATCTGCACCCCCAGTGCGGCAGAAATGTATAACTGACAGTGTACTGGGATACTGCAATAGCAGGACATTTGGTTAGATGTCCTTCCCGGAGATCCTTTGATCACATCCCTGCTACAGAGGAGATACAATTCTGTTGCTTGGCTCACATGGGGAGAAAACATCTTCCCATTCTAATTCTGAAGGAAAGATAAATCTGAATTCAGAAAGCTTTCATATCCACAAGAGCCCTATCCCCTAACTAGAAACTGCAGCATGTGGAACCACTTCAGAAATTAACTAAAATACTCAGAAGCCGAGTTTTGTGTAAAGCTGAAAAAATTTGTTTCCCTTGAGTAGAAGGCAATCAAGTAGAAGTGAGTTACATTTAGAACTCCACACAAAAGTGCTCTTTTGCGCTCAAAGATTCTGAATATACCTTAGAATTGAGTAACATTTTTTTTTTCTTTTAGGGTAGCATATGAAGGGTCATATTACTTAAAATAAGAGTCAAAAATTGGAAATTATTTGGCATTCTGTCATCTTGGTGGCACTCAAAATAGAAATTACAAATTATTTTTACTTCATCTGAAATTGTCTCTTAATCAGCCTGTAAAATATTCATAAATACTTTATTTTTCTTTCTCATTCTATCTCCCCCGGGAAACAAGGGCTTAACCTGTAAAACAATTAAGGATTCTGTTATTTTCCTCAAACTCTGCTATACTATTTCCTTGCCACTTGGTAGCATGTGACTGTGATCACAGCATGCTACATACTGGTATTAAAGAGTCAGCACCAAAACCAAAGTCAGAGGAAGAATTTCAAATAGGTAGGTTACTTTTTTCCAGTCTTGAGTAGTTTTTTTTTTTTTGTTTGTTTGTTTTTTTTTATTCGTGACACTAGTATCTCTCTAGATCGAACTGGCATTTCTAAGCAAGAAAGAAAAACAATATACCCTCTTTGGGGAGAATAAAATGAAATTACTTTATTTTTCATAAACTGAAAAGTTTTTTGTATTGAGAGTTCTCTCCTCTGATTTTCAATAAGGCTATTTGCAGTAGTATTTGCAGAACTCAGAAGTGCCGTTTGTCTCAGGAGTACAGGAGCTACTTGCTGTAGATTCTAAACTGTATAGTGTACATCCAGCTACACTGCTGCTGGGCAGTTGGTTCCATTTGCTAAGAAAAATTTTGCTTCTTATCATACCACATCTATTAATTGTGAATCTAAGTGAATCTAAGAAAACTTCAAACCATAGAATCATAGAATAATTTGCATTGGAGGGGACCTTAAATATCATCTAGTTCTAATTCTCCTAACATGGGCAAAGATGCCTTCCACTAGACCAGGCTGCTCAAAATGAAGATACTGCTATGTTTATTAAAAAAAAAAACAAAACAAAAACAAAAACAAAGAACTATGAATTTTGCAAAAATTAAGCAATGCCATGTTTTATGGAATTGTGAATAATATGAAATAAAAGCCTTCAAAGTTTTTCTTCAAGGGAGAAAAATATGAATCTCTATTTGAGTAGGGCATCAACTCCAAAATATTTGATGTTGTAAGCTATTAGAAACTTTGCTCTTAAATGCAGACAGATTTCAGTGACAGAAGTTTGTGCACATGCAAATGTAAAGAGAATTTTGTATCTCTCAACTCTCTCTACATCATGTATGATAAGTATGAATTTCTCTTCTCTTGCTGTAATTTATACGTGTGTCTGAAGGCAGGATATACTTCAGTCAATGTTAGTTGTGTGTCGGTTTTTGCCATCATTGAAGATTTGAATCAACAAGTCCCATTCTTTAAAACCAAAGTGAAGAATGTTTCCTATTTTTTTTCTTGGTGAATGTACAGAAATTTATACAACATAGAAGAAAAAATATGTTTTATAAAATAAAATCCCCTCTTGGGGCTCAAATTCCTAGTTTCTGTTAATTTGGTGATTTCATCCTGATCTCACTAAGATACTCCTACATAACCCATTGATAGCTTCAGACTGCTAGAAATGTACTGTAGGTCAGCAGCCTCTGGAGTACTTTGTTGTCAAGAAAACAGGAGGTGTTTTTGTTGCTGTTTTCTTCTTGAAATCTTGAAAACTTCTACTTGGTGTCAGCTTTGTATTTTCTAACATGCTTTTACAGCTATCTATTCCTTCATTGGTCTATAGCTTCAGATTAAATGAAAATTTTATGCCTTTTATTTATTTATATGCTACTTATTTGTTCTTTGCTACTCTGAGAATTGCTTTTGATTACTTTTGGGTCTTGTTTGTTTAAAAAAAACATAAAAAACCCAAAAGACCCACAAGAAACCTCCTCAATAATTATTAAACGGTTTATAGCTGTGGGCACAAGCCAGTGCTCAATCTTTTAAGATCCCATGTCCATACTCCTCTTCCCTTAACACTGTGTCTCTTCTTTTCAGAGCCTCCACTGTTATACCTGGCCTCTATTGTTCCTGTCCTGATACAGCCCTCTATGGGTCAAGCTTGTAGAGAAAGCTCAGATAGCAGTGGCAGTTGACAGTTGTTGAGAGCTGATTAATTTCTTGGGCATCAAAGTGCTGATTTTGGAAGCACGAACTTGAAGAATGTGCCTAAAGCAATACAACAATTGAGAGTATTCCCTATTTTCTATAACACTACAGAATAATGGCAGCCATCTTTCAGTAGCCATTTCCAGCCCTTCCTGATCAGGCAGATAAATCTGAGGGGGCTAGAAAAAAGATTAAACATTTGCTGATACTAAAGAGCAGCTGAAAACAATTCTTAAAAGAAATTATATCCTATGGCTTTCAGCAATATGCATTTGAAGACAAAATCAATTGTAATAAAACCCCTCTATGTGTCTACTCTGAAACACTTTGATCAGAAGAATAACATCTATGTAAAAGTGCCCATAGGCATTCTTTCCATTATGAAGACTTTGATACTTTAAATAATTTCCTCATAACTTATGAATTTGTTTATAATTTATGAACAGTGAAGAATGTAGTTTCAAACAATAGCGAATGGTATAATAAACAATTTACAATATCCAAGATACAGAAGATATACGAACATTTAAGAGGAAGTACTAGATGGATGTTAGGAAGCAAAAAGGATATCTGACTTCTTGCTGAATCTGAACATCGTTTTACTTAAAAATCTGTGATTGAATTATGAAGAAAAAAATACTTTCAGTGATGGAGAGATTAAAGATTTAGTTTAATAGGCAACATTTTTCTCATTGTCACAGTGGGAGCATAATTGTATATTATACTATTACCTTCTATAGATCTAGATTCAGACTTTGATTTACAGATTCTGAACAAATTACTGTAGCAAGGTCATTGTGTTCTTTTCAAAAATGTCCTAATAGTCTTCCAAAATACTGCCTTCTGTCCCGGGGAAAGTACAAATTCTAGTTTGCCTAGCAAAGAAGGAAAACTGGGTGTTTCACATGATTTCTTTTTAGCTCCATAAACATAAAGACTTATTAAGACATAGACAATAACACATCTTAAAGCATGTTATCTTATGAGATTCCTGACAAGACTAGTGCTTGTTTGAATTTCCTGCCTTAGAATATTCAAGCTGAGAATAGCTCAGTATGGTTCTGCTGCTGCGTATACACCTTAGTTAGCAATGGATCATGGTTTCTGCTTTTATTTCTAGCTGACATCTCTAACTGCCACTAATTTCCTCTTCTTTTACAAAATTTCTCCTTTGTTTCATTACTTATTTCCTTGTGTGTTTTTGTTTTTCTTGATGTCTCCTCTTTTTATGTATTAATTTCTCTTCTGGACCCAAGAAAAATGTAAGTACACTAGCATACAGTAGATTCACAAGACAGTGAAATGTGTGTATACATCTTCTTTTTGTGAGTATTCAGGTATGTAGGAAACTGGTTACACTAGCTAACCTTATTCTCTTTTAGGAAAAGTATGTACAAAAAGTTTCGCAATCCTAGTATTGATTTTGCTGCTTTAGTTGTTTGGCAGTAAAGAAGAAGTCACACATGACTAGTTTTATATTTCTGTAGTGTGAAAACTAAAGGATTCTTTCAATATTAACTTGTGGTTTTACCACTAAAAATAGCGGTACTGACAAGAGATGTCCGAGAGAAGCCACACACACCCAAAAAGAAAAAAACACAAGTAACACAGTTTATTTCACACACACAGAAAAACCGACAATAAAGTGCAAAAAACAGACAAATTAAGCTTTCCCAGGGCCCGTGCTGGGATGGGAATGCTCTGGAATAGTGCTGGTCTCTCTCTTGGGGCTCCAGAAGAGACGCCGGGATAATTAGAGAAGGCCGTGACCGACCTGAGGACCTACAGCAGCACGAGCCTCCACTCGGCTTTCTGAAGAACAACACTCAGACAGTTAGAAACCGCGAGCCCCCTCCCTCCTCCTCCCTTCCCCACCCCGGGAAGGATTTCATTGCTGACGGAAAAATGTGGCCTTTAAACCCGGGCTATGGCCGAGGGAATCGCTAAGCCACCCACCCAGGAAATACCACAAGAAAAAAAAANCCCCCCCCTCCACATACACACACCCCCTTCCCCGGCTGACAGGGAATGGGGGGAGGGGAGAAACGATTTTTATTTTCCGACCCACAACATAACTAGTAACTACAAAGTCAATAATAAAGAAGCTGTGATCCTTCTCTGAAGAATAGGCTGCTGACAGTATATTTTTTTAAGACTATTTTTTATTCTGAAATTACTAATACAAGGGTGCAGATTCTTTGTCCTTAAACATCAAATTGTTTGTAATACCAGAATCATTTTGTTCAGTGAGGTGATGAGAAACTTTGAAAAAAATCCAGCATGAGGGCTATATTGGATGTTTTAATGCAGACACAGCAGGAGGATGCTGAACAGCTGTTTTTATTTGTCAGGTTATGCACAGAGGTTTCAAGGCCTTAATCTTACAGTAACTAGACTCCATAAAGGATTTTGGGCTCTGAAAATACAGAGGTTATGTAATAGAAAACAGAATAATATATCAGAAAAGTGAGAATGATAGGGACAAGCTTCCAGTAAATTGCAAGATTTTCCCGTAAGAGCCATTTGCAATTGGTGTCTTGAATCTCAGTTTGAGAATTGTCATTTTCCAGCTCTGAGGGTTTAAGTTTTGTGAATATGCAATATGCTGGCTACTTTCCCTAATGCACTTGAATTTGAAACTGAAGCCAGGTATCCTCTCAGTTATATAAATAAAGTCACAAATGAGATGAAGTTAAACCTTTACCCAAAATCTGGTTATATGAGGTCTTGCACAGAACCAATGCATTATTGCTTTTTCTACATTTTGTGTAGAAATCCTCATAAGCCACAACTTCTAATTGCTCATTTCTCTTCAGAATGAGTAATACTTCTCTTGAAACCAGAGAATTGAATACTACTTTCATAATTATTTCAGTAAAATTCTCATTTGAATATCTTCAAATATTATGTTCATTAATTAAAACTACTTAGTCTATCTAAAATGAAAATATTATTTTAATGAGGAAATGTCATTTTATGTTTCAGCCAAGGTTTATATTTGTAAAGCCAGCACTTTTAAATGCTGAATCTATGTCTCTCTGTTACATAACTGGGACAATTTTATATAATCTGGGACAGTTTAGTTTTCTTGATGTGCTGCTTGCTTTTTGTCAGATATTGAGATCAAGAGAAGCCAATAATTTCAACTGGGAACAACTAGAATGGCTGTTTTTTTCAAAACCAGTATTGTGATAAGTTTCCCTAAAATAAACGTAGAGGAAGATCAGTTCTTCTAAGGATCCAAACACTGATTTCACAATCTGTTACTTTATTTTTTTTTGTCTTTGCTCTACCTAATAGGAACAATAATGAAAGGAATCTAGTCAGGTGATTCTAAAACAATAGGAATGTCAAGAAATAGAAAGATTTTTTAACAATATTTTCTTGAAGTAGGTTTTAAGAAAATGAATGCACAAGTTTGTTCACCTATCAAAATGTTTGTCTTGGAGGACTAGGTATAGGAAGAATATTACTTAAAATCACAATGTACTATTTGAAGCATTGCCACCAATTATGAAAGATGGGAAGTTCTACAAAAAATGAGTAAAACAAAAAATGAAAATTTCTAAACAAGGAAAAAGAAAACAGGTAGGGTTGTCATCACTGCCCTTTGCTCCAGAAGAGATGTCCATCTTTAAATAATGTGTGAAAATAGTTATCTGTATTCTCTGAATCAGAGATGAGTAAGCTTAGTTCCAGTCTCATAGGCTAGGTAAGGTACAGAACTTAATACAGAAAAAAAGATCTCATAAACTAAAATTACCTTTTCTTACCTTAGGTTTTCCTTATATAGTTGCTCCCATTTCCCTATTTTTTTTCTCTTATCCAAATTAAAGAAAACAGTTATTTTTCTAATAAAGGTGATTCTAAATAAATAGAGCCTGAGTCCTGTAGTCTCATGAGAGTTGATGGGGATGACATGATACCTTGAGAAAGTTTAAGACATCCCAACAGTGTTAGAATATTTCTTTGTTAAGCTGCAACAGTTTATCATTAAACTTCCATTCTCAGCATACATGCATCTTCAGCCCAGAAATTAGAACAGTTTGCATTCCTCTGGTAGAACAATCAAAGGTTACATTTTACTTTATGACTAGGTTTTGATTAGTGCTTATACTGATGTATTGTACTTTAGCAATAAATAGACAGTGAAATATGAAATTTATTTTTTTTACACTTACGTCTCAAAAGTAAATAATTTCCTTTCTCTCTATTCGCCAGCTTTTAGAGACACCTTGTCGTAGGGTTAGAAACCCGAAAGTAAAAAAACGGCCATTTTCCCCCCCCACCTGCTCGGCCCCGTGAAGCAGCAGGAGCTGCGCTGTGGCAGGCTGTGCAGCCATGCTACCGCC
>VYZS01000049.1:0-12177 GCA_013400695.1 Neodrepanis coruscans | reverse complement strand
ACTTCCCTGGGAAGCCTGTTCCTTCTGGAACCTTTTATTATTACCTAACCTAACCTAAACCTCCCTTGAGACAAATTCTTGTCTGCTTTTGTTATTGAAATGATCTGGACAAAAACAAGGTGCTTATAGGTCCTTATATAGAATCCTATATTAAATAAAATACATTTCTAAAATAGAGGGAACTGATTTTAAAACAGTTTGGTGTGTTTAATATTTAGAGCAAGTGTCTGGAAAGCATTTCTTTTAGTTCCTTGTCATATATATTCAAGATTCATTATGTTACTTGGAGGCAATCAGGTGAATTTCCTCTGAATTTTGTTTGTGCTGATAGAGGAATGCCAGCGAATAGTGAATTTTTATTTTAATTGATCTGACTGGAATGAGCTACGACTCTTATTTGCATATGAACATATCTCTATATGGACACTTTTGGCTAAATTTTGTGCTCAGAATAATTTAGGATTAAAGGAAAAATTGTGGGTTCAAATACAGTAAGAGTTTTCTTACTGGTATATTTCATTCCTGTGTCTAGCACTGTGATAAATCAGAGAGGAGATACCTTAGATTGGCAACTGTAGAAAACAGGAAAAAAAGGTCTCATTAAAATTAATGTGTAGTAGGCTGTAGAGTGAACTAAAAGCCAACAGGATCTCAATACATTGCAACTGGCATTCCTGATTTAGCAGTTTCTGCTACAAGTGAAAAATATCTGCAGTGAGAAATTTGCCTTTTTTATTTTACTATTATTCTTCACATGCAGTTTGCTATAGTTTTAAAATAGACAAAGAAAGAAAGAAAGATTTATTTGGCCTACCTGTAAGTCTTGAAATATGTATTTAGCACAGCTGTTCTTTTGTGTTGAAACTCATCACAAAAATGCAGCTTTAATGTACTTTAACCCACCATTGATCTGCAGTAAGTGGAAACAAAATCTCTCCTTAATTAGTATCATCCAATCACTTTTTTACATTTCTACAGAACACACACTGTGAACTGTTTAATGGACTATTATTTAGAAGAGTGGCAAAGAGCTTGCAAAAAAAAAGAAGGCATATAGTGAAAATAAAAACTAGCAGTGTCAATGAAAAATGTGTTGCAAAATAATGGAAAAAAAGATGTTTCATTAAGATGGGCTTCACTGGCATTTTACTGTATAGATGAACACTGCTCCAATTACTGCCAACAATGGGAAAAGAGATAGAGAGATATAGATTCATTACTTTCAACACCCTTAACTGTCTACCACTGAATTCGCTTATCTGTTCCTTTTTCTACAGGACCTGCATGGAGGGGGGAAGGAATAAACAAAGAACTGAGTAGAGTGAATGTGTCACAAATTACCACAAACACACTGTGACTCAATGCACTTTTCATTTCTCTCCTCATTAACTGTGTCTTGCTCAAAATGAGAGACTGGGTCTAAACATAATCAAGTCCCACAGATAACAATTGACTTGACTGCTGGGGCAGTCATCACCTTCTAGCTACTGGGAAATAAATTTAGAAATAAAATGAGTTAAAATAAAATTCACTCTGCTCTCTTTTCTGTGCTCAGATAATTTGAAGGCCATCAAGGCCTGCAGAAACAATCCATCTCTCTGTGAAAAGGAAAGCAGCCTGTGCCACTACCAATAAGGCATGTCTTTAGTGTTATCAAGAGTAAGTATAATTACACAGTGGAAAGGCCATCAAAGTGTCTTGGGCTCTGGTATTTTTTTCCTGAGGTCTTCATCAATAGTTCTGTTGGAATGAAATGAATAAGTGGGTGTGGGGGGAAAGGAAAAAAAATAATATCCTTCAGATTGGTGTGACTGACCTGCAATCTAGTAGAGCACATTATAATTTGAGAGAAGTAGGATGATTCAATAAAAATTTTGCTGTCTTCCACTTTGAATAAAGATGGATTAATTTCAAGAATCTTTGTGGATGCTCTTGTGGTCTTGGTTTTGTCAGTGTTGAAATTTCTCTCCTAAGAGGCTGAAGGACATCCTACTGAAGGGTATTTATACTTGCCAAGGCTCTTTGCTTACCTCTAATAGCAATGTGTTTCTGATAGGCAGATTTCTTGCTGGCAAAGACTGTTTCTGTTAAACAGTCTCCCAGCCTTGGATTTTTAATTTGGATAAAACACCAGTGAAGTTGATTCATTATATTGTTATATTTCTATCAAGAGGAGCCACACCCTGATATACATGTTTTAATAGAATTCCATTCAGTAAAATACATGTACAATATGTCTGACACTGTTTCACAGGACAGCAATTCCTGAGTCCTGGCCTGTGGTATGTTGTTCTGATTAGTAAATGTTGTTTTTGCCAGGAGAGCTCCTGATCTTGGGGAGGATTATGCATGAACAACTCACAGGAAGATATGGATATATGTGTGGTGCTAATGCAAGTGGCTTGCTAGCTGATTGCTTGATAATAAAAATACTTTTAAGAACAGAGAATCACCTCAAACCCAGCTGTAAACTTGCTCCTGGCAGTCTTCTGTTTAATTAAAACATGTTAGTAACTGTGGTATAAGTCCTGAGAATAATCACCAAGTCTGAAAATTAGAGCAAATCATCTAAACGTCAGTGTCCCCAGAAATCATGTTGTTCTTGGAACTTTCCTTTTCTGTGGCTACTAGATCTGGAAATTACAATGTCCAAAATGGTGGTGACTGTTTGCTCTAGGGCAAATTAGGTCATTAAAAACCTTTAACCAGTCAGAGGACATTTAAGTCTGCCCCTGTGGTTTGTTTCTACTCTTCACAATGTGAATATATTTTCCAAACCTCAATTTTTATTAGATTTATTACAAGAAGTGAGATTAATTGGGAAATACTGCTTTGACAAAACTCTGTTTCTTAAATAATAATTATAGGTCTGGAGTCCAAAAGAACTGAAGTAGAGCAGATTCAACAATGTGGCCAAAAATAACAAATTGAGAGGAGTGAGGGTACAGAAATATGACTGAGAGAATAAAATTGAAATCTCTCTGATATATTTCCTTAAAGCTTCAACTTTTTGTTGGCTAGCTCACAAAGTAATTTCTTTCTTTTAGGTTTTATTTGGACACCAGTGTTGCTTGGAATTTGGGGTAAAAGGGTGTGAGGTCTTTTTCCAAAAAGCTTTGTGAGCGAAGTCCCATTTATGACAGTCAGCCCTGATGATTAAAAAGTCTGGTGCGCCCAGATCTAGATGCATTGAAAGTCAACAGGACAGACTGTACCGCAAGTTCGACTCCTGAGGAAATTAGGAGCTCAATACTGGGAAAAGGTTGAACTTCTGCCTTTATTTAGTTGTTCCATTGTACTGGAGGACTCTTACAGCATGTCAGCTGTATTCCTTCTAGAATATGTCTTTATTTCTCTCACAGAAGTAGTTGAGATACAATGTCAGGGTAGTGCATCTAAACTAAGTTAGTGATAAAAGGGATTACTTGAGACACTAGGTGAATGGTTGCTGCATCTGCACAGATCCTAAAAAGGCTGTTTGTGTAGTTGCTTTTGGGACTGAGGTGTATATTCTAGTACAGTCTAAACATGACTGGTTTCCAGCATAAAGATTGTTGCATTGACCCTTCCAGAAATTAGTAATTTTTAATCCANCATGTCAGCTGTATTCCTTCTAGAATATGTCTTTATTTCTCTCACAGAAGTAGTTGAGATACAATGTCAGGGTAGTGCATCTAAACTAAGTTAGTGATAAAAGGGATTACTTGAGACACTAGGTGAATGGTTGCTGCATCTGCACAGATCCTAAAAAGGCTGTTTGTGTAGTTGCTTTTGGGACTGAGGTGTATATTCTAGTACAGTCTAAACATGACTGGTTTCCAGCATAAAGATTGTTGCATTGACCCTTCCAGAAATTAGTAATTTTTAATCCATTTTTTTTCTAGTGTTTTAGAAGGCTGTTTATGCCACAGAGTTTTTGTTCTAGCAAGTAACTGATACATAAATCCAGTTAATATCAGATCAAACTGGTTTAGTCACAACAGAAAGAAACTCAAGAAAAACAAGTTGAGTCTTTTTTATGTGTAATCATAACCTCTTAACAATAAAATTCATTACCCGAGTGATAAATTCTCTATGTTCTTGAATCAGAAGTCTCTGAGTCCCTGCTGGATTAATGAACACTAACAGAATCCTCCCATTTAGTGCTCTATTTGAGGTCAAATTAACCCAATAAGCAGTGAAAAATGGTTGCAAAAACTGCATGGCTTCCTCCCATTGTCACAGATAAGCACTATGCAGAGGCACCTCTAATTTACCTGAGAAGAAGATGAGGCATAGCAAATGTCCATATTGCTGGAGCCTGTCTCTTTCAGCTATTCCTCTGGGACATGTCTGACAAATGCCTTTCTTCCTTTTTATTGCTGGCTACCATGGCTGTAAGCTGGTTTAAAACATGGTAGAGCTGTGTTCAAAAGATGGATGACAGTGGGTTCCACTAGCTTTTCTACTTTCCAGTCACTGTATCATGGTCATGAGTGAGAAAGTAGACTACATAGAGAAAAACAGTTTTAAACTGAGTAATTGTCATTATCCATGTGTTTTAAATACCACCTAGAAGGTATTTAGAAGACATGTAGATGTAATGCTTAGGAATATGGTGGTATTTGGTAGTGGTGGGCTTGGCAGTGTTTTGTCAATAACTGGACTTGATGATCTTAAAGGTCCTTTCCAACACAAATGATTCTATAACTTTATGTAACTGATACCCTCTCCAGTACTCATGTTTTCATAGTTTTACTGGTGTTTGGAATGTACCTATATATTTGTTATGTTTGAGATTGTTTATTTACCCAAAGGTCTGTTCTGGGCAGACAAACAGCAGGAGGGACATTTATGATCTATATACATCATTATGTTTCCAAGAAGCCAGAAATCACTGAATATGGCTTCCAATCAAAGTTAAATAAAAACATGGGTATTAATTCAAGCTCAGCATTTATAAATATAAATGGTCTGTATAATTTGCAGTTTTTCCGTGGGAGTATTATTTGGCATAATTCATGCTGTGCCAAATTTGTGGGTTTTTTTAGGTTATTGCTTTTTTAGAAAAATCTGCTTTTGGCACACACAACCAAACACACAAAAAAAGGAAATATTTACATTGTGAAATTAAACTTGTTCACATCTTCAATGATGATTTATTAAAGAAAAGTGTATGGCAAGCTGCTGAATGGTGACATGTACCCTGGCTTTTGCACTCCCTGTATGAAACAACCACAAAACTCATTTGAAAACAAATAGTACTATAAAGACTTAAAGAATGAAAATGAAGCATTTGCATATATAAAATACCTCATACAAAACATCTTCATTCTGAAAGACTAAAGAGAACTAAATGTTTCTCCAAATAGCTTTTCAAGGGCATTATTTTTTATGGCCAGGATGTTTCTGTTTCTCTAGGCTCCTAGAATATGCTATTGGATTGCTTCATTGAACTGCTGTTAGGTTAAGTGCAATACTTTCAGTCTTGCAGTGTTCAGTGGACAATGAAAGCTCAACACTAGAAAAAAGTAAATAACAGTTAAGTTATGGGTATTTTGTGGCAGTGTGGAGAAAGCAAAGCAATATAAAGGAAAAGATAATAAATTTACTGCTTTTATTTGTATGTTTGGTTATGGTACTCACTTGCATGCAAAACATTATTAAAGATCACACGATTTATGCTAGATAGTTTATGTTCAGTTTATGGTCAGATTCCTATACAGATATAGACATATGAAGTGTATATGTATTTATATATTTCTGCTAGTTTAAATAAACTTTTTCCATGGCCAGTGGAGACTAATGCATAATTTTAAGGTGCAGTTCATTTGATCTCTTTTGAGGACTTCGTGGAGCACAAGTTAAAATGGACATCTGTTTTTTCTAAGAAATGCCTAGCATGAATAGCTCACATGTAGATACCTAAATAAAGAAGATACTGGTCCCTTTTCCTGCTACAATTCACAAAGCAGGCATTCTGTGAACATAGATACAGAGGGAATAAAGCTTAGAACAAAATACTGGGCATTAGTAGAAAAAACTGAATTGCAGAAATACTTGAATGTTAGGAAAGCTTCTGATTGCTGAAAATGTATAAATGTCTAAATCATCAGGCATGGTGTTCTCTAAAGCAAATGTCCCTCAGCATCTCTGAACTGCAAAATATTTACCAGCCTGGCTACAACACTCTCAGTTTTCTAGCCAGAATCTGAAGGAGGAGGAGGACAATTATGAGGAACCAACTGTGGTTATTGCTACAAGAGACACTAGGGCAGAAAACACTGACAAAAAGGATTAGCATCCAGGCCAACAACAATAGTATACAGTGTTACTAGTGAAGTGGAAAGGAAGAAAAATATGAAAGCCTTCTAAAACATGCTAATTTGTCTGGAATAAATCTGTCTGTCTTAGTGTGTGGCAACTATTTTGTTAGTTTAAAAAACTAAAACATGAAAAACCTGTTTTTAAAAATAGCACTAATAGAAAATGATAGAAAAGGGAGTTGTGAAAGAAAGAAATTTGAGTGCAAGTATAGTGCAATAGTCTTTCAAGGTCAATGTAATTCCTCTTTATAAACATGTTTGCTGTACAAAATGGAATAGGAATATCAGAGGTTTGTATTCCATCTGTTTTCTTAAAACCAGGTCTGTGCTTCAGCGTGAACAGGCAAAGCTCTGATGAGCTTGAAGTACTTTGGTTCACGATGAACCCTATAACAATGCCATAGTATGCTGATTTCCTTATGATAATTGTTAAGGGTTTTAATAGTCATCACATGGTCACAAGCTGATTTTATGAAACTTTGTTCATTAGTCTCAGCAAAGTACTGCAGCACAAGTGAGAATTTCTAATCGAGTTTAGTAGTAGGATGAAAAAGTAGTTGTCACACAAAGCAAATACAAATGCAATGTAAAGACTTTTATTTTGTTTAGAGTTGAAATATGGCAGGAGCTTTATCCTGAGTCTTAAAGAAATGTATAGTAAGCATTTAAATCAGTGTTCTCATGAACTGCTGAGTTCAAAAGTTAGCAGTGGCATTCTTTTTGAAATATGAGTGACCTTTGTAAATCTGTTTCAATGCTCAGGTAGTCTAGAATTGATTGAGCTTACTCCAGGCATTCATGGGCAGAGCTGAATAAAGGCAATAGGTGCCTTGGAATAGGACTTGTCAATGCCTAACTTGAAAACTGACTCTGACAATAGTGTCTCAGCTGTCTCACTGTCTTAGCTGGTAACTAACCCCTGCATTTCAGAAATAGGGTTCACCTTCAGCCTCAGAAATCTAGGTCAATTTATGTAAATGCGAGTGTCTAGGAGTATGCTAGTATCTAAGCCTCTTTTACAGTACAAGCAGAAAGTTTAGCTCAGATGTTCAACCATGGACGTCTAATAATGTTTAGGTATCCTAAAGCACCCACACGGGCTTAGCAGATATAACATAGGAGTTGAGGTCTACTGGACTAATAGCAATTGGCTGGGGAGACTATTAGGGCATCTCAAATGCATATATCTAGACAAATAAACTGAACTGATACTCAGCAAAGCTCAGTTTACTTGGTGTAAAGGAAACATCTTATTTGGTAAATCAAAGAACTCTTTAGACTCATCTGACCATGTTGACCAGGTTTTGAATGAATATAGTGGGAATTCAGTCTTCCACCTCACGTGCAGATACTTTTAGACGACTAAATGCAGCTGTCTGGATGTGGAAATGATTCAGACCTTTAAGATCTATAAGATCAGGCTTCTTAGCCTTCATGTTTCCCAAATAATTTTTTTAAGGTTCTT
Source organism: Neodrepanis coruscans (assembly GCA_013400695.1). Classification (NCBI taxonomy): domain Eukaryota; kingdom Metazoa; phylum Chordata; class Aves; order Passeriformes; family Philepittidae; genus Neodrepanis; species Neodrepanis coruscans. The sequence goes on along the minus strand of VYZS01000049.1, from coordinate 4,407 downwards.
AGAAGCAGCTTAGTAAATTAACAGGACAGAAAAGCCTATAAACCTGTGTGTCTTAAAACTTTATCAAGACGAGACATTCTTTCAGCATCCTCTGATGAGCTAACTCTCACAGGCCCCTCAGAATGCCTGTGTAATGGGGCCAGGTATGCAATCTCAGGTGGACTTGTTCAAAGAACAGTTGGAAAAAAAATACTGTTTCCCTCTGTATAATATACAAGAATGGTCACAACATTCATCCAGGGTATAGAAGGACTGGAATCAACTGGCCGGGGGACCCAATACCTTTGGTGAGGGCAATGAATTTTCATGTGCATCTGGGACTTTGCTGTACAGCAGAGACAAAGCTTCTATAAAAAATGGCTTTAGTTTATCTTATCACAAATACTATGTTTAAGGCTTCACTTCTAATTTATAACAGGGAATGCTCTGGGATTTTGGTACCCAAAGCCTTCAGGCTAGCAGCCCTGCAAGAGTGTGCACTCATGTCTTCTTTACATGGAAAGAGGGGTTTACCAATGCTTGCACAGCTTTGATATGGAGCTTGGACCCAGGAAAGGCTTTGACCTGGCCTGAGGAAATTACAAAACTCCTGGATCTTATAACATAAATGCACCTATTGCAGGTCTAAAACTCTCAAAGCTACATGTATTTTACTGGCTTGTGAAGTCATCAGATTTTAATGACTCACTATTTTGCCAAGGACATCTTCAGGCTTGCTTTCTTTAGATTATGTGATTGAGTTACCTGCCAAAACCAACCAGGATAATTTGGCTCCAATGACTAGTGGTAAATGTGATATTAACAGTAACACTCGTAACTATTACAAGATCTTTTTATTCCAGTTATGAACTAACAAGAATATCTGATGAACCCTTTGCAACATTTTTTTTTTGTTTTGCTGCCTTTTTAATAATGCAACTCAGAAACTGAAAAACAATGCCAGGTTTCCATAAAAAGTAGACATATACACATAGATAATCTACAAAGACCTAATTATTTCAGTATCTTTAGGGTATGCCATATTTTATAGATCTAAAATTATGAAGAATTACCTTGTTGAAGTCTTTTGAATTTCACTACAGGTGTTCTAGCAGTGTTCCAGTAAGAGAGTTATTCAAATTCCATTCCCATTTCTGGTGGAATTTTTATAATTTGTGTGGCTATGTTTTGCCAACAAGAAATGAGAAAAGAGAAGACTCTGTTCACATTCATCTGTGGGGATTCAGCAATTAAATCAATTTGATTAACCAAAGACCCATTCTGCTGTGTATTTACATACTGTAATTACGAATTGGCAAATAGTGGGAAAAGTGGGAGTGTGGGATAGCGTGTTTTAATATCAGTTGTTCCAATACAATTCCTGTAATACTTCTAAATAAGCATTCAGATCTATTCACTGGGTCAACACTCCAAATGGGTCAGATGAAGCAGTGTTTTTAAGGGAATTTGGGCTGTCTAAGGTTTCACATTCTTTTATATGTAGCAAATATTTAAAAAAAACAATAGTACAACTGCTGAGAATTCTTGTGTCTCATCTTTTTTAGTCTATGTTTTCTTCTTCTCTACCACCAATGTAACAGTCCGTTAGCTCCAGACTTGCCAAGCATCCAGGTTTGAACAAGCCAGCTTGGTTTCTGGAGTGTTTGGCTGAGCTCGGATTGCAGCTTGCTCTACTGAAAATTGAGTAATGCCTATGTTGAAGGTGGCTGTGAGAAGACAAACTGACAGGTTAAATCAACAAGGAATGTAGCCTGGAAGCTCAGCTATCAGGCTCTGACTGGGTGGCCTCGCATGTGCTCACATAACTACTATGTAGACTGAGCAGTCTTGTGGCATCTCAGCACCTGCAAGTGTCAGACAACAAGATCTTCACATTTGGATACAAATGTATTGAGCAGTTTAATTTCTGCCCAGCTACTTGGTTATTGATCTAGTGTAACTGCTGAGAGAGAAGGAAAATCTAGCAGTGATGAAGTACTACCATGCACATCCATGTAAATCATCAATAACACTAAATTGTACCAAAACACAAGTGTCTTGATTAACACATAGCCCTTGGTGATTGAAACAGCTGTCTTTACCACAGAAGACAGTTTGTTTTGTTTTGTTTTGTTTTTTTTAATTCTGAATTGAAATAAAAGTAAACTACAGTTTGAATTGATAGTACTAGTACTAATAATAATGTAGATCTTTTGTATCACCCAAATAAAAAGTGAGACTTCCCAGTGATTCCTGCATATAGTAATGATTCATCTGGAAGTCCTAGCTTAACATATGGAGTAGGCATCTTGTTTCTGAAAGACTGGGCTTGTGCCAGACTTTGTGAAGTTACTGCTTATGTCATTCAAATGGATACGGCTGCTCAGCACGCTAATGTAAGTGACCACTTACATTATCATACACTTATGTAACATGTCATTTTTGTATCTTCTGTTCAGTTTACAAACAATAATTCCAGAAATTACTAAAAATAATGGATTCTCTGAAATCCCTGAACTGAAAATTTCCCATTACCTGTTACTTTGATATTACATTATCTTCTGATAGTTTTTCTTGTGCTAAATATTTACTCTTTAACTTGGTTTCCAAAGCAATCTAATGTGCACCTGTGAGAGATCTGGAAATGTACTGTAGAATTATCTTTTTATCTTTTTTTCCTTTGTTTTCCTTTCATTGACAATTTTTTCTGCTCTATGAGTTCACACGGGAATGCTTATGATTATACACAGGTATTACTTGCTATATTTCTACAATGTAGGCCCAAGTTTACATACAGAAACACACGAAAGCCTTGACATAAAAGCTATTATTTTTCAGTATGGAGAAATTGGAAGGAAAATCATTGCACAAAGTCATACAGAAGGGTGTCTTTCTGAAGTCTGATATTTCTGTAGGATCAATAAAGAACGTCAGCCTTCTATTTCAGAGATGTTGTAAGGTGGTTCATTTTAGGAACTGAAAGGAGAAGTCGTCTGCCAAAGATTCAATGGGAACAATATTCCTTTGCTTTAAAGGTGGCAAGGTTGCTAGAAAATATATCCATACAACTAGACAATCTTACCTAAAATAAATGATGATCCCAGTCTTGTAGATGCCGTGTTTGCTAACTCATCAGATTTATGTTCATGTTCGGTATGTTAGGGAACACTAAATCTGTTTGCACTGTTGCAATCAGGTGGTATGCTCTGTTTTAGAGGTAGATGAAGATTTTGACACTTCTGGGCCTTGCATCATCCCACATGAACATTTCCGTCCCATTTTAGTGCATACTCTAGCAAGTGAACTCTGCCAGGTCATCTTTGAGCAGACAGGATGCTCTCTCGCCACCATTTATAAAATGGGAGGGAGCTAGGAAAGCTATTCCTTAAGATCTCATCCGTAATTACTATCTCACAATAAAGACCTGGTAATTAGCTCCATTCATTGTCCACCTCTTCTTTTTAGGCATAAAGCTCAGACTATTGACAGAACCCTATCAAACCTTCTATATTACACTATGTCACATGCTTCCACAGCAGAGGCTATTGATTGTGGATGAAAGATATTTCAGGGCTTTAGCAATCACAGAATCACATAATCACAGGATGCCTGAGTTTGGAAGGCACTTCTGGAGATCATCTGGTCTAATTTCTCTGCTAAAGCAGGGCCATCTAGAGCTGGACCCTGTCCAGATGGCTTGTGGGTATGTCCAAGGAGGAAGGATTCACAAACTCCCTGGATAAGTCTGCAGACATATTCCCAGTGAGTTCTTCATGAATTTGTCAACTGAGTGTCAGTTAATGGGTAACCAATGGATCTTCCTGAGGATATACATAGAATGGCCTGTCTCTGGGCTGACTTCTTATTGTGCCTACTAGATGGATGAGGACAGCCTCACCTGTGACGATATCGAGTCTGTGGGAACTTTTTCCCCTTAGATTTTTCTTGGTCTTGTACCAAGAAATGAGCTCTGTTACTTCCTAAAATGTTGTAGGTACTTCCAGGATGATAGAATACCAGTAATTTTCCTACTCTATAGTTCAGTGAAAGTGTAGTCTAATTTTCCTATGATCATGTTCTTGTTTGGGCCACTACACATCCTTAAGCTTAGGACAGTAGTAATAAGTCCACTGGAAGCATTTCTGATACTTCAACCTGTTTTACAATGTACCAATGCCTTTTAATTGAAAAACAGTCACAAAAAAGATACTCTAATGCAATAAGTCAGGGTCATAACTTGGAACTATGTAGATACTCCCAGAATAAAGGAATTCACATAGGAGTAAAAAGCCTTAATCTACTTCTCTTTAGAAAAAGGCAGACAAGGACTGGTAAATTCTGAGAGTAAGATGTGGCTAACTCTCTGATTTTTGTTTTGCAATCTTTTCCCATAAATAACATATTTATAATTTATCTATCTATATTTAT
>VYZS01000047.1:8982-20916 GCA_013400695.1 Neodrepanis coruscans | reverse complement strand
CAGGTGATCAGTAGCCAAACTAACACCTAGCTATAACTAATATTTAAAAGCAGTAATTGGAGTATGAAGAAAGCATTCGAGACAAAAACAACCACAAAACAACAAAAAAACACCCAATTAACAAGACCTATGAAATTCAAAAACAGATGAAATAAGAAATGACAACCTGATCAGAGACAGACAGAATAGGTTTACAAGAACTGAATCCTGGCAGTGAGCTTACAATATACAAGTTGATACAAATTAGCAAGGCATAAAGTAGCAAGGCACGTGTTTATGTGACGTAATTACTCTTCAGTTCTGAAAATAAGATCCCTATAATATGAGTCAAGCTACACTTCAAAACTTAAAGCACCTGAAATAAAGATTTTGGAAAAATGGGTGAATATATGAAAACTTGATCTTGTATGCAAAAATCTAGATTGTTCCAAATCTAAAGGAAAATGACTGTCTGAAAGGACAGCACACAGGATGTGAAATACACACAAGATATGGTAAACTCTACCTACGGCCCAGGGAAGGATACACAGACATCAGTCATATGACATCCTGACTCACAAAGACTTGCAATGATTTCTGCAAAATGTGTAAAGCATGTGAGAATGTGCATGTCAGAACACATTAAAAGGAAAAACAAGAAAATGGGTATTTCTAAGATAACTGAAAAAGTAATTGAAGGAATTTACTGATGGATCCTATCTGGAATGCTACTCCTGAGTCAAGTATTACACCACGTAACATATAACAAACATATATCCAAAAATGGAGGGGAGAGTTCATCACAATCTACAACTTCCTCACAATAGGAAGAGGAAGGGTACATACTGATCTCTTCTCTGTGACAGAACCCGAGGGAATGGCCTGAAGTTGTGCACCAAAATAACATTTAATATGACTATGCATATTTTGGAGGGAACATAGTGCTACTAACAAAATGAAAAGCTTTTTTTAAGTGTTAAGAAGCAACATAAGGAATAAGATAATGTGAAAACCATTATTTTTTAATTTGCCTCCTAAGACTCAAAAATTCAAGAAGTATAAGCTTGGCATTGTCTCAAAATGTTGTTAAAAAAAAAAAAATCCTTCCAAAGTGAAAGAGCAAAAACAGATACAAAGAGCCAAGAATTTGCAATACGCAAACCTTCATGATTTTGATAATTGCAAATATCTAATTGAAATTGAAACTCTTATTATACTTATGGTTGGTCAGTAGGCAAAACTGTGANGTGCTTTCTATAGATTACTTCATACAAGGCATCCTTAATTACAATCACAATATGTAGCAGGTAGGGAATCCAAAATTCACAGAATCCCAGAATTAACAAGGTTGGAAAAGACCTTTGAGATCACTGAGTCCAAACTATAACCCAACACCAAACCACCATCTAAACCATGGCACTAAGTGTCTCATCCAGCCATCTCTTAAATACCTGTAGCCACGGTGACTCCACCACCTCCCCGGGAAGCCCATTCCAGTGGTGAATCACCCTTTCAGTGCAAATATTTTTCCTAATATCGAGCCTAAACCTCCCCTGTGAAGCTTGAGACAGTGTCCTCTTGTTCTGTCAGCTTTTTAAAATCATCTTATTAAGAAGAAAGTTAGAGATATCATATACAGGTTTCCAGGAAATAATAACTAACATTTATGCCAATACTTTAATATACTTTTTGCATTAAAGAAATTGGAAAGAAGTTTCATAAACAAAGATCTTTAACAATCTTCTATTGTAAATGTGGTAAATGCAAAGTAAATTTTTTTACTCAAAAGCTTGAAAAATTCATGGCAACAACATAAATTCTGGAACTGAGTAAATATTCATCATAACTAAATGCATAGTTTCAGCTCTCTTCAGTTACACTTAGTACAGTAAAGGTCTGAACAGCTTCACTGCTCTCTTTTCTGGACAGCACAAATACTTTTCCCCATCCTAAAGAAATTGCAAATAGACTTGATCACTTGGGATTGAACTTGTCAGAACTAAAAAAAAATCTTCAACTTTTCCTACTTTGAGAGGGTGTTGCCTAAATTTTTGCTGTTGTCTAATTTTACTTAAAGAGTTTAATTCCCAGAAATGAAGGAAGTTGCCTGGGTTGAACTCGATAGACTCAAGAAGTCCTTGCTTGCCATCTCTAGCCATGTTATAGCAGACCTGATGAGGGTGTAATATTAAAGGATGATGAGGGGAAGTAGCTCAAGCTTGTATATAAAATCAAGTATAATGGCAAGCCAGACCTTTCATAACCTATGTAAGGAAATTCCTACACAGCACTTTCTCAGTTGTAAAAAGAAAACTAATGTGAACAACACAATCATGAGTTCAATTTGCCATGTATTTCCCCTGTAGCAAATATTGTCACTAACAGGTTGCCCATTCAGAACTGCAGAGTCCCACCAAAACAACCACATTAATTCAGAAAAAGAAATACACAACAAAACTTAAGTGCTTGAGAAATACCATGCTAATGAAATACTAGATCACTCAAAGTTCAGCTAGAATAGCCTGAGCAGGTCTCAGCTGATGGTAAGGAAAGAAAGAAGGTATGGCCATACAAAGATAAAATGTAAAATCCAAGGTGCTACAGGTTGGAAAAGATATCCATGATGACAAAAGCCAAGCAACATTCAAATATAGATGAGGTACATATACATATATGCGCCCACACACACACACACATTTAGGCACTTCGAGAATAAAGACAACACAGAAATAGAACTGTCTCCATCCCAAATACCTCTGGTGGCACATTAAATTAATACACAAATGAATTTATCAGCTTGAGTCCAAAGTACTTATCCATACTGCTACATCTGCCCTGTTGCAAGACTAATTTGTTTTGCCTCCCTGATATGTGGCATGGATAGACAGTTTCCATTGCAAAGCAAGGAATAATATTCCCTATTCCAAAAGACTTCCATAATAGAAGAATATTTTTTTTTCTAAAAGCACTGTTTTCTAGCATGAATAACCTAAACTTAAAACATGGCAATGACTCATTGTTGACATACACATAATGATTTTTACATCAGTTAGGAGCAGTTTGTTTTTTGCCTGTGCCCCTATAATAGCTTGAAGAGTATAAAGTTTTCATCAGCTCTCTGGTCTAGAGTTCAAATCCTGCTACAACATCATATAACTAAAATATTCACCCTTATCCTCAAGTCATTCTACCCATCTTGCTAGATGTTGATTTTGCAGACTGTATCTCCATTAGCAATCAATGTAGTGCAATAGCAATGGATGCATAGTGCAGAACAGCTGCAGAGAGGATCTGATCACCACACTGCGCATCATCCAGGAGAAGTTTACTACCCAGTAGCTCTGATGGTGTCTTGTAAATGGAGCATTCATTAGCAGACAGAGTGCACTAGGAGATCTAGAGTTTATCTTGCTGGCTAGTTTTTCTTGAAAGGAGTCTGCTGTGAGACTACAAAACCAGACAGCAATTATTGGCAAACTCCTTCAAAAGTGCAGGTCTGACCTGAACAAAAATATCAATATCAGCAGATCACATAGTATCACCACAAGAACAGGCTACGACAATGTAGGTGTGCACAGGCTTGGAGGACAAAAACAAATGAGAAACGGTCTCAGAAAAGCAGGGAATGAACAAGAACATTTTCTTGTTCAGTTGCAGCATTATACTAGAAGGAGCAGCGACAGTATCACAGAATCACTGAATGGCCTGGGCTGGAAGGGATATTAAAGATCATCTAGTTCCTACCCCTCTTTCATGGGCAGAGACACTGTTCACTACATCAGGTTGTTCTGTCTATCAGAGATGTTAAATCATAAATGAATAAGCTATTGGTCTATAGATTGTAAAATAGAACTCTAAGTGCTGTACTCTGCAAGAAAAATTAAATCAGCAACTACTATCCCCAAATACAGCATTAATTAGCCACCAACAGATCTAGCAGAAGAACAGATAGATTGTCCAACTAAGTTTGTTTTTTCTTTTGAGTCCAGCCCTCAGTTATCAAAAGATATGGAGATATAGCCTTAAAGAGCAATACGGGATAAGAAACAAAACATCTCTCAGCTCATTTTCTCTGTAATTGCTACTGCTTTTGAGGGTAAGGTCTGAACCAAAAAAAATTATAAAATACTACTTTACTCCTCTACCTAGGGCTTGCCTTGTTATGTCAAGCAGGATTATGTCATTTTCTGCATACTTCTAGATTAAGACTTCATCATTTATGATCATAAAAAAAGAAGCTATAAATCTTTTAGAAAGATGCTTTTTATCATTTAATTTTATACTTTCTAGTTACACTTGCTGCATATTGATTATAATTACAGTTTACAGTTCATCAAAATATCAGTGTTCCCATACATAATAGAAGAAAAACATAGTTTCAATCACGGGTAGCTGTTAAATTCACAAACACTCAACTTTATATAGTTTTTACTGAACTGAATTTTTAAAGTTTGCTGTGTGCTTTAAAAATTTTGTCCATTTCAGCTCAGACAGGGAATCAGCAATTCTGAGTTTTATCACAATTGCATGCTTACTTTTATTTACATTAAAACAAGTGATTGGTCAAATTTGAGTGCATTTCTTTAAGAAATTAATAGTATTTGATTATGTTCAAAAAGTATGTAACAGAAAGACACAAAGTTTCCAAGCTTTCCACAGTTTTAGAAACAAGAAATTTCTTAAAAGAGTGGGGGAAAAATACCCAAACCAAAGTGAAACAACAGCATTATCCAGAAAAGACAGAGCAGGTTAAGCTCCACCGGGTTCAGCAGAGCTGGTTTAGAATGCAGTCAGGATTATAGAACACACCTCATGCCCCTGCTCCATGATTCTGCATTTTGCCCTTGCAACTTGAAAACAGACTGTTAAAAATTATTTGCATTCCAATGTCTACTTAATGACAGTTGATCTATTTTAACAAAGTTTTCAAATACTGTTTCCGGATCTCTATTTTTATTTTTAATAATGCCATGTAAAAAGCAAGTATAAATAAAGCCGTAATACAATAGTACTATATAAACACGTGTTTTGCTCAGAACAAGAACTCTGGAGAGATAATTAACTCAAATTGCAGGGGTTTTGTCCAAGTCCTTTGCAGTTACTGACAATTTCCCTACTTTTAACTACCTTATAATTATAAATGGTCTATATGCCAGATCAAATTGTCATTTTTCTATTGGCTAGCAAGAAATAAAAGCTCAGGCTTTAGTCCGTCTTCTTTATTGTGCCTTCTTTATTCCATATTAAGTCATCTCCATGGTCGTTACTACAAATGAGAGAAAATGATAAATCTAACCTTAAATTGCCTCCAGTCAAGATGTTGCTAATTTCTAAATCCCACTGATGGTGACTAATAGCAATTAAAGTTTGCCTGCACTTGCATGCCTTAATAAAACACACAAATTCCTTTTAAATACCCACCATTATGTTCACATTTGAATACCCATTCATAATGACAGTGAACCTTCGTTATATTACTTATTTTAAAATAGTTTCATTATTATATAACACATTATCTCATGTTCAGGACATGATAACATTTTTCTTTCCTGTGTTCCTAACAACCATTGTTAAGGCTATGCTATCCTTAGAACATGGTCTGAAGCGTCTGCTCATAGACTTTGATTATCTGGAAAAAGAGCAGAGTTTTAGGTATTTTTTTTTGATTTGGGTTTTTTTGGGTTTTTTTAAGTAATAAAATGTATTTGTTCAAGTTATTGTTGTGCATCATCTGTCTGAAAGACAACAGTATTATTCATCTTGTCAGCAAGCTGAACTTCTTGTTTTAAGATTTTGAATTTGCTGCAGGAAATGTTTCAGTTGGGTTGAAGAAGCTACAGTAGAAGTTTAACTCATCTGAGCAGATACTAATATTCATGTTGCTTTTATTTGTGGAATAGACCAGCAGATCTGTGTGAATGGCCAGAGAAATGTTATTATTTTTGCGGAAGTCATTAAGTTTTCATGATGTCAACGTGAGCATTAAATAACTGCCACTGACCATCAAAAGGAAAAAAAAGGCAAAAACATCTGATAGGAACATCAGTGTCCCTTCTTTTCTCCTATATTTGACAGTTGCCATATAAAAGCTCTAGTGATTTCAACTTTCTCTCTTCCCTACTCTCTGCTTCTAAATGAGCAAAGGCAGTCATTCTAGAGAGCATATTGGTCTATGAATATAAATTGATTCTAATAAACTTATGAACTGCCAGTATTCCATTAGACTGCATACGCCACATATTCCTGTATGAAACAGTCTTTGCAGACCAATTTTCCATCACCCTTGCAGCGTTCTCTCTTTTTAATAAGTACAGAGGGCCATGAGAATCACTTTTTCAACACTGTTCACACTTTTTCATGATCAAATCCCAACTAGCTAGACTAGTATCAAAATTGTTTCATAATGTTGTGGGGTGAAACGCAGTTTTCCAGCAGTTAAAACATTTTCCCTTTCTCCATTTTTTTTTTTTTTTTGCCTTTTTTGGGGGGTTGGGAAGGGGGGTTTTATTTTTTTTTTTGTTTGGGGNTTTTCTGGGGGACTGGGAAGGGGGGTTTGGGGAAGTTTGGGTGGGGGTTTTAGGGGTTTTTGGGAGGGGGGAGGGAACAGGGGGTGTTCTAAAACTTGTGTTTTGTATGTTTTTAAAAGCAAGATAGGCAAGCTCCGGACTTCGCAGTGTGGCACGGCTCTGGTTTCATGCATCCCGCAGGGTGGCAGCGGGCCCGGGGTGGGTGCCCCTGTTCCATTCCATGGATGGTGAGAGTGCCCGCTGCCCCCCCACCAGTTCGCCCCGCGGCTGCTGCGGGCACAGCCCTACTGACTTGCCCTGGTGGTGGCAGCGGCGTGACACTGTGGGCACGGTACCTCCCTGGGTGCCGGCGGCGGAAGAAAACCATTGCCAAGCTCCGTCAGGTTTTCAGCTCAGCTGTTCCTGGGGCTGTGTGCATGCGCAGTGGGTTTCCCGCGTGTGTGAAACGTGGCGCCGAACAGTGAATGCCAGCGGCCCTCACAGCGGGGGAATCACCACGCCGCAAGTGGCTGCTGTTGTTGTGCAGAGTGAGGGCAGCCCGGTGCCGGTGCCCAGGGCCCCTAGGGCGCACCATGGTGCCTGTGGGCGGCCCATCCCCCTCAGGCCCTGGCCATGAGGCATTTTGGTGGGAAGCGCTGTCATGTTGCCTCTTGGCGAGATCTCACAGAGGGGCGGTTCCCGGGTGCCAATCTGGAGGTGACCTGCACCTGGGAGGAACTCCGAGATCATGCAGGATCAGACTCCCTATAAAACAGCGATCTTGGAAGCCATCTTCCTTTTTTGGGGGCTCGTCAGTCGTCGGAGTTGCATCTCTACTCGTCTCTGCGCAGCATTTTCCTGCAACACGAGTGGCAGTGCAGCTTCAGTGGCAGTGGAGGCAGGGCAGGGGCTGAGGACCACATCATTTCACCAGCTGTGTTATTTCTGTGCCCTGGGTTTCCTCTTACTGCTCCTGTTTTTCAGGAAATGTCGGCGAGGACACAGTGCCATCCTAACTTCCTCCCTTACACCAGCAGCCAGCCTCAGAGGAGCTGAGTTTGTCTTCTTTGCATTTTTGTTGTCGGGTTCCTTTCTTTGTAAAATAAAAATCTGTTGGTTCTTGATTTTCTATTGTGTTTTCTTGTTGCTGTTGACACCTCTAGTGTCTTAAAATGAAACTTTTAGAAGCTAATGATACAGCAATACAAAATTGCTTTCTTCTGTCAAAGCATTACACAAATATTCTCTTATATTAAGAGAAAGAAACAGGACACATGAACACACAGTTGAAAGATTAGTTTTTATTTGTTCTTCTACTGGCACAAGGAATATCCATAAAACTACTTCTTCTTATACTTAATGGAACTGATTTTATTGCAGCCATCCTCCAAATTTTTACAACAGCACTCATTCCTAAACAAGCCTTATGTATTTGTGTAACATAATCATAGTGCAAACCAATGCAACATAGTTGTTATGGGAAACAAAAATAACACCAAAAAAACACTTCTACTTTACATCCATGGAGACCTAAAGTCTGAATAACTACTCTTGCATCTGGAAAGGTTCCTTTGATATGAATGACAAAATTCTTGCTGAAGGTAGTTGAGCTAAAGACCCACCCTAAGCAAATCTTGTTTCCTTTATATAGATTTTGGCTTTGTTTGCCTGTATTTTAGAAGTGTTTTGGACATTTTAAATTATACTAAATATATAGAATCACTACTCAGTTGAGAAGTCTCCACTCAAGCAAAGATCCCATTAATAGGAATAAAGGTTATTAGATCTGACTGTAAATACTGGCCATAAAAATGTATCCAAGCCATAAATTTATAAACTATGGGAACGTAAACTTTAGAAAATATTTCTAAATCAGTCCAGTTCTATTTCCATACCAGAAATAAAATAAAAAAAAAAAAAATTGATCTTATCATAAGATGTGTGACATTAGTGAGGTATTCTTTATTTATCCAAATTATTTACTGTACCCTCCCAACTTCTTGTATACCTACCGCCTACTTGATGGTGGGGTGGGGTGAGAAGCAGAAAGGGGCTTAACTCTATGCAAGTACTGCTTAGCAATTTTTAACACAATTTCCCTGTGTTATCAACACTGTTTTCAACACTCACAAATCCAAAATGTGACACCATGAAGGCTAATCCCACATTTATATAAGCAATATATTACATTACATTATATACAATGTATTTATATTTGTCTTTTATGTTATGGTACTTTCTGGACTTGCTATTAAGAAAATCAACAAAAAAATGCCACCCTAAATCATCTTGGATAATTAAAATATATCCATATTAGGCATATATAAGAAATATCAAAAACTTCCTTATTAGCAATTATTAAAATTCAATTAAAAAAGCTTACATTATGCTATTTAATTTCTTATTATAGCCAGAAATTCCAGTTTTCCCAAGACTGACACTGATGAGCTGATATTGCTACTTCCAAGTTTACTACTTGCACTGGTTATAGAACCTTTATGTGGTAGCTGGTATTTAATTCTTGGTCTTGCTTCCATTTTCCTTCTTAATAAAAGCTATGGCATTATCAACCCCTAGAAGAACTGTGAAAAGCTATAGGTCCTTCTCATGTACTTCTGATCATGAGAGGAAAAAGACAAACTTTGAGATAAAATACTGGCCCCAGTCAGTAAAGCAGCATTACAAATAGTATAGGGGTCCCATTAACTGCAGTAAAGTCATTCCCACTCTATATTGTAACAATAGGCAGCTATTAAAAGCAAAAACACTGCCCCCTCAAAAAAAAACCAACAAAAAAAACCCCAGAAAAATGTGGAGGAAGGATAAATTTTAGGGAAGGAGAAACAAGGTAACCTTCTAAAAGGGGAGCAGGAGGAATAATAGGAAGAGAACAAGTGTATTTTTTTAGTCACAAGAGTCTTATATCTGATTAAGATGAAATGAAGGTTATGTTTGACTTTGTGTCAGAAGATATGGGAGTAGCATTGTGTGATCTTTTCTATGACTGTAGGGAGAGAAAACACAGTGATGAACATAAATAATTAGGAGGAAGAGAAGAGACAGTCCCAGGATGCAAGCTCAGAAATAATGACAGGGGAAGGAAGTTTCCTCACAAAAATACGGACATAAATAAATACAAGTCTTTTCATGTATGTGTGTAAAAAATCCCCATAGACTACATATGTTATATTATATATATGTCATGTATCATACATATATTATATATAAATAAAATTAGTAAGTATAATCTGCCTCATGAGGAAGTAGCTTACAATAGTAAACATGAGTAAATTAGAGCTTGTTGTAGTAGGTAGGATGGTGCAAGACTCAAAGACACTGTCAGTAGGTTTTAACTTCTTTTGGAGTATGTCAAGAATGTTTGAAACAGCCACATAATCTTTCAGAATATGCAAACATCAGTACTATTGTCAAAAAGCTGCACTTCTGTGGAGAACATCTCCACAATAGAGTAAAAACATTGTCCAACACGCCCTTTTGCAGAACCGCTCCCCTTGTTAAACCTTAATTTAAATTTCTTTGCTTCCTCCTCTTGGGAAAGAAAACAAAAAACTAAACCTGTGGCAGCTGATTCTGACTGCAGTGAAACCCATTGAGAAAAGAACTGACCTGCTGCTGAACTCAGATAACAAGGAGCTTATGCCTGCACCAGATATCTCATGCCCTTTAGAGAAAGGAGACAGACAAATAGAGGCAGCTGCACCGGCAATTGCAATGACTATTCTTCTATCTTCCCTTCACAAAATGAACACATAACCCAGTTCAAAATCTAGTCACAGGCATCAGAAATATTGCGGGAATATAGTTAGATCTCAAAAAGCAATGAGGATGACAAGAAAATAAGTTTTTAATTCACCAATTTGTATTTATCTGAACTATGCTTCCACATTTTTTCCACCTCATACATTGTCAAAATAATTTCAAGTAAATGCAGTCAATTGCCTTGTTGACTATATATCTTAGCCTGCTCTCATTTCCAAAGTGGAAAGAACAAAGGTGTGTCTATTAGGGGATAAGAAGGCAGTAGTTACTATGTCTTAAGTATAATAAGCAAATAATTCTACCTTCCAAATAAATTTTCAGAAACATCTAAGTCTGAAATAACATTTTCACATATGTATTGAGCAGCTGTTGGATTTTTGTAACAAATACATGGCACTAATACGTGTCAGTTTAAACCTGACTTCCTGGTAAAAGAATTACCTATGTCTTGGTTCATCTAACAGCAGGGGTGAACCCAACAACTTTCTTGACTATATAACATTTTTTCTAAGATTTTTGGAAAACAAGTCAATGAAAGTAGGGTGTTTGTTGTTGTGTTGGCAGAAACACAATGAATGACTGAGGCATACAAAGACTTCTCCGGACCTGAAGTGACTGTGTATAAAGAGTGACTTTTGGTTAGGAAAAATACTAAAGAACAGAATAGGTGTCTTAAGTACAAACTCAGTGCTTTAGAGACAAGTTAAGTAATGCCAAATGATTTAAAATATTTTTAGCATTAATTCATAATAACTGCAGGATATTCAGCCATAAAAAGGAGGAATTAGAAGAATTACTGAAAATGTTAAAACCATTTCATGGTAGCTTTGCTCAAAATGTTTAATTTTATTCCCACAAAATTTTTCCTTTCACAATTAGCAAAACAAAGCGTTTAAATTTTGAATCAGATCTTTTTCTCTTGGAAAAATATTTCACGAAGAAATCAAATGAAATGAAGTATTTTCTCTGCATTTATCCAATGTAATTTTTTGAAAATGTAGTAGCTTTTTGATAAATAAATCTTAGGAAAAAAGTTTCAGTTCAAGAAATTCCCGATTTTCCTTAATTTGATTTTAGCTACAGAATTAAAAATTGATTAACTACTTAGCATTAACCCTGAACTTATTTAAAAATTCAGGTAGAAACTCACATCATTTTTTTAATGAGAACTCATCTAAAAATATTTCTGAGTTTGATAATATAGAGTGCATAAAAAAACTAAGACATCTTTTAATTAATGAGACACAGAAGTTTTATTATTAGAAACTAGGTAATCTTTGCAGCATCTTACAGAAAACATGACCTCATCTTTATTTTTGATACATAAAACAAGTGCAGGGAGATTAATTAGAAGCTTAAGACCAGGTAAAAATCAGTATGTTAATGTCAATAATGTATTAATACATTGAGACTTACAATGGTATTGAATTAATTATTTAAGACAGATATTATGATGAATATTGATATTTTTGTTAATAAGTATAACTTCAATAGTTCAGTTTATTTATTTTGGTGGACAATTGCCTACAAAACTCTAATTTCAAATCAAAGGGGTTTAGTTTTTCAACTTTACATTTAAGCATGCTACTTTGTCTTCCAAAACCCTTTTATTTAGAATACAAATAAAGTTGTGTTTAAATATTTAAGGGTAAGAGCTTTCCCTACTGTA
>VYZS01000046.1:27133-61970 GCA_013400695.1 Neodrepanis coruscans | reverse complement strand
GTAAAACCACGACAGCATTGCTCAGCACACTTGTATCCACAAGAGACTCAAGCATTTGGAGGAGGAGGTCAGCACCTTTACAGGCATAGCTGCTCAAATCAAAGGCCTCAGACATGTGGAGGAGGTCAGCAGCTTTCCACATATAATTGCTAAATTCAAATGTTGTTGCCTTTGGTGAATATGTAAGGAATTGGTATTTCTTAAGATTTGTAACTAGGCAAAGTTCAAACAGATTCATCCTTGAGGCAAATAGATAGCATGGATTTTTGTTTACCATCATTGGTTTAAATTTTCTAACATGGTGACTATTACTATAAAACATCTTGACATTTCTCATTCGTGCCATTCGATATAACTTAATGTGGTATCCTTATTAGCCAAATCACAGCAGAAATTCTCTCTAATTTAGTTGGTTCTTAGATGTTCAAGACAGCAATATTGACAAAGAGTTGGAAGATAAAATTTATATTTTATTTTTTATAAAAATATAATAGTATTTTATTATATGCACACTGATGAAACAAACCAGTGAACACAGTATAGATGTATGAATCTGTAAGATAATTCTGTATATGCAAAAATAACTTTCTTCCTTTAGGCCTTATCTAAAACTAGAGGGACTGTATTTAAGTTTTGCAGAGCAGGGAGAGTACAATATCAACTTTACCAGATAAGCTGGTAGTTTGTATTAATGAAACAGTTCTAGTAGGTAATTACAGAATCTTCTTTTGGGCAGTGTACATGCACCCACTGAATTAAGTGTAATTTGCATTTACAAGTTAAGCCAGAACTTTTACTTTACCTGGCTTTTAAAATGTCATATGGTACCAATGTATAAAGAGGTTGATTAAGATTTCACAGCAGAATAGCAGACATTCTTCTGCAAGATACTTCAGTATAATTTATGGGTATTTAATGTACTTTCAGAGGATGAAGTTATGTGTACAAGTTTTCTAAGCATGCACCAGTTATCTCAAGAACCCCAAAGTATTTTAAACCCTAGATTTATAGCAAAATAGTTTAATATCATTAGTAAAGAAAATTGTGAGTTCATGGAAAGGACAAGTACAAAACACATGCTTGCAAAAATAGCACTGGTAGAGACTAACATGTATAAAAACATGTCCATAAGATCTTTAATGTTTGTAAGCTGCAACTGGCAACATGGAAGGCTAATGAGTTTTCAAACTATAATATGTCAAATTTATGAGGTGTAGAAGGACATATCCCTTACCCTTCTGTAACATATTGGGCCATAGGGAAGTTTAAAACATTCCTGAGCTGATTTAAAATTTAAAGTTGTGCCCTGACTGGACTTCTGAGAAAGTAGGTAGTGTTTTTTCTCTGTCTTCTAAATCTCTCATGCTTAATATTTTCACAGTGTCAGTGTTTGGAGCCTCTAATGCCAATGTATCTTCAGCAGCATGAGTGTGCAACTCAAGTGACTAGATATTTACAACGCGAATTTCATGAATTTACTACATGAGCTGTCAGGAGTGTCTATAAACACAGAATTATAAAACACTATGAAAGTGGGGGCTTAAAAAAATCTGCAATCATTACATATTCTTTGTCATCTAAAAGAAAAAAAAAGCACTATTTTGTTGTACATGTGAAAAAATTTGTTTTATTTCTTTTGTCTATGTTATGCAGTTGCTGGCTATACATCGTTACACAAACAGTTAGTCTTTTCTTTTCCTGTAGAATGTATCATGTTAAAGTATGAAAACCACTATCCCCCCTGAGTATCAGAATGCTCACGCTGAGCATTTATTTTTCCTTTAAGTTACCAAAAAAATGGAGTTAAAACCATAAAGCTAGTGATTAAGTCTGGGACTTTTTGAGCTGTGTTCTGTTTCCTTTTCTACTACAAATTTAATTTTTGATGTTGGACAATCCAGTTCCTTTCTTGACTGCGAAGAGCGAAAACAACATTTCATTTCCTGAAAGTTTTCTGATGAAGCTAGTTACCCTGAAGAGTGTACAGACCTCTATAACATTTAAAAAGAGATTAAAAATATTTATTAAATATGACATTCTTTTTTTTTCCTGAATATTCTCTGTATTCAATAACCATATACATAAGATTTCCTTTAAGCAATAACTCACAGAAATTGTGTGTGTGTGCATCACAAGGTATGCAAGCTAGTCCAGACAATTTTATCTCAGGGATAGATACTGAAAGAGCAAACAATAACTTTGAAGTCCTGTTTTGAGGCACTATAGATTACAGTTCCCAAATTAACGATGCGGAGTAAACCCGAGAAACTCAAATTCAAGTATAACTTCTGGGTTTTTATCTATTAAATTATTAAAAGGTACATTTGGGTTATTGAAGCAGCTTTCATTCTGCCTTAGGCACTTTTTCAGGGGTTGGGAGGAACCTGCCTTTAAAATTGTTTAATCTAATTTAGTGTTCTGAAAACCAAAATGGCTTAATAATAACCATGTGATAGTAACCATATAGCATCACCCCATATAAGAATTATTATCTGAATTTTATGGGCTTGTAACTTTTGCTTTGGAATAATTCTGCTAACCTTACACTATTTGTTTACCTTAGACTGATGACATGTACTCCCAAACTTAATCTTCCCATAACTTTTGTCTGAGATTAGAGTATAAGTTTTGAAAATAGAAAATACAGGTTTCACTTAAAATGCTCTTTTATTCCCTCTTCACAGCAAGATCATATAAGCCACATTGTCCTTGAAATTCTCAAGTATCTGTTTACAGCCTAAGAAGGCTCACTTCCATAGTTGCGTTCTTGACTGTGACATTTTTCTTCTCCTAGTTCAATTCTATTGTTCTGAGTTTCATCCCTGTATAACGTACTACGTGACTGAGTTCCCGTGTTGTTGGTGTGCAACCAAGGACAGTGCAAATTATATTGATTCTCGAGACTTAAAATCTGTGGAAAGGAGCTGGAATCCTTGGATGTCATAGGAAACAAGACAACTAGGGCATGGGATTGCACTCAAGGAGCCTAGAGAACTCCCCACTCAAGCAAAAACTGTGCAGCAATCAATACCACAGGCAAATGATGGCTGATGTTTTTCCCAAAAGAAATGGAAAAGGGCATATTCTTGGTGCAATGACTGCAAGTCTCTAACTTTTCCTTTATAAAGATCTACATTTTCATGAGCCTGTGATAGTAAACCAGCAAGGGGTAATTCAACTAATCAGTAGAATAATAGCAGAGCACAAATAAAGAAAACTGGGCCATGTGCTGTATGCAGGTGTCCTGCCAACATTTCAGCTCAAATTTCCTCTATCTCATCTAATTCTTTAAAAGTAAAAGGACTTGGCATGCTTATGTGAAGTCCAGTCACTGACTGTTGGTTTATCGTCTCCCTCACTGTCATTCTTGAATTACTAGCACAGCCTATAGAAACTGACTTTAACCTTTCCTACACTTGCCTTTTCCTG
Organism: Neodrepanis coruscans; assembly: GCA_013400695.1. NCBI lineage: Eukaryota > Metazoa > Chordata > Aves > Passeriformes > Philepittidae > Neodrepanis > Neodrepanis coruscans. Next base: position 58,541 of record VYZS01000046.1, on the reverse strand, counting down.
GAAGCTTCACCCATTGTGTGTTCTGGGAAATGTCCAATGCATTAATAGCAAGCATAACTGACTTGGGAAGTTCTGAAGCTGAGCACTTGCCAATTTTAATTTAGGGTGTTATCACAACAAAACACAGCCACGCTCTGGTGGGAATGTATGTGCTGCATAGTGTATTAAATCTAAATCTTTGTTCAAGGTAAAATACTTTACAGCTTAAGACTGATAGCAGCAAAATATCAAAACAAGGTCTAGGAGCTCTTAAGGCTAATATCCAGTATTTTTAATACCGGCCTTTGGCAGTATGCAGGCAGGGATAGCAGAAACTGAAGCAGTGACAGTGGAGAAAGGGATGGAGACAGAGCTTTCTGAATGGTGACATTTGTTTGTGGAAGCTTGAGAGTTTTTCCACCCTGATGCTAGAGCTCTGAATTGTGTAAGGGGAGAGAGAAGTTGCTGAATGAAATACAGCTCTGAATTGTGTAATGGGAAAGAGAAGCTGCTGAATGAAAGCAGGAAGTCACAAAAGATGGATCAGGTCCCTTACAATACAGGAGAAGGGGGTGGGTATATGTAGGGGTATATCTAGAAGTTTCATATATATATGTATATATATATCTGAGAGAAAGAGATACAGAGATGCGTGTATACTTTGGATGTGAGCTCCATGTCTCTGGATGCACAGTAAAATAGAGTTGTGCTTTATTATAGTATTAGAACTGCAAACAACAGCTGTAGGGCTTCAGAGGAAGCAAAGGAAAGATCTGCTCAACATGAAGAGTGCTCCAGTGAGGATAAAAGCACTGGATAAAGGTGGCACAGTGATTGTGAGACTCATAGGAATGCTCCTGGACATGACAGGCAGACGGTAGTTCTGGAGACCCTGCCTCTTATTAGCTGTGTCCTGAGGCAGCAGGAGATGTTTAAGGATGTTGCTAGGTCATGCAGGCAAAAAGTAGAGAGATGAAAGGCCAGTTAGAATTTAAACTGGCCACGTCTGTGAAGAATAATAAAAAATATATTTATAAATACATTAATGGCAAAAAGAGGGGCAAAGAAAACTTTCATTCTTTATTGGACATGGAGGAAAATATAGTAACTAAAGATGAGGAAAAGGCAGAGTGCCTAACACCTACTTTGCCTCAATTTTCAAGAGTAAGACAGGTTGTCCTCAGAACAACTGGCCTCCTGAGCTGCTAGATGAGGTAGATAGCAGTATAGCCCCCCCATAATCCAGAAGGAATAAGTTAGGAACCTGATGACCCACTTGGATACTCACAAGTCTATGAGACCAGATGGGATCCCTCCTACGGTGATGAGAGAACTGGCAGAGGAGCTCATGAAGCCACTCTCCATCGTTTCCCAACAGTCCTGGCTCACTGAGGAGTTCCCACATGACTGAAAGCTGGCAAGTGTGACCCTAACTGCAAGAAAAGCTGGAAGCAGGATCCAGGAAATGACAGGCTTGTCAGCCTGACCTTAGTGCCAGGCAAGATTATGGAACAGATCATCTTGAGTGCAATCATGCAGCACCTACAGGATGGCCAAGGGATCAAACCCAGCCAGCATGGATTTAGGAGGGGTAGGTCCTGTCTGACAAACCTGATCTCCTTTTATGACTAGGTGACCCTCCTGCTGGATGTGCGTGTAGTGTACCTGGACTTCAGCAAAGCCTTTGATATCGTCCCACATAGCATACTCCAAAAAACGCTGGCAGCTCATGTCTTAGACAGGTGCACTCTTTACTTGGGCTATGAACTGTTCAATGGCTGGGCCCAGAGAGTGGTCATGAATTGTGCCACATCCAGTTGGCAGCCAGTCACTAGGGATCAGTGTTGAGCCCAATCTTGTTTAATGTCTTTATTGATGATCTGAACAAGGGGATTGAGTCCACCATTAGTAAGTTTGCAGATGACACCAAGTTGGGAGCAAGTGTTGATCTTTCAGAGGACAGGAGGGCTGTGCAGAGGGACCTGGACAGACAGACGGAGTGAATCCAAAGGTATGAGGTTCAACAAGACCAAGTGCTATGTCCTACACTTTGGCCACAACAACCCCATACAGAGCTGCAGGCTGAGGACAGAGTGGCTGGAGAGCAGCCAGGCAGAGAGGGACCTGGGGGTTCCGATTGACAGGAAACTGAACATGAGCCAGTCTGGGTGGCCAAGAAGGTCAGTGGCAATGATGCCTTAAGGGGTTCTTAATATTTGGGATTTCACTATAGCTAGGTAGCTGAATAACTTAGAATATTAAGAACAGAAAACGGCCTGTCCTTCACGTGTTTGCATTCTTCTGTATAGATAAAGAGGTAGCTAGGGCAAAACATAAGACCTGGGGGGAACAAACAGGGGGTGGGGATAGGCAATAAGAGACCATTCCGTTGGATGTTTTGGGGGCATAGTAGTAAGATGGGGTTTAGTTGGCTAAGGTATAATGGGTGGGCACTAGAGGTTATAAATTGGAGAGATTGTTATGAATTTCCTCTTTTGGATCATCGGGCACCGAGAGTAAAGCTGTTCTCTCCCTTCGCTGCAAGTCCTGTCTCACTTCTTATCTCGGCTGGGCTGTAGGCCTCACGGCAACAGCATCCTCTCCTGTATTAGGAATAATGTGGCCAGCTGGTCTAGGGAAGTTATTCTTCCCCTGTACACAGCACTGTTTAGGCCACACCTTGAGTACTGGCCCCTCAATTTAGGAAAGATGTCGAGCTGCTCTAATGTGTCCAGAAAAGGGCAACAAGGCTGGTGAGGGGTCTGGAACACAAGCCCTATGAAGAATGACTAAGGGAGCTGGGGTTGTTTAGCCTGAAGAAGAGGAGGCTCAGGGAAGACCTTATCACTCTCTACAACTACCTCAAAGGAGGTTGTAGCCAGGTGGGAGTCGGCCTCTTCTCCCTGGCAACCGGTAACAGAATGAGAAGACAGAGTCTTAAGCTGCACCAAGGGAAGTTTAGGCTGGATGTTCGGAAAAATTCTTCACAGAAAGAGTGATTGGTCATTGGAATGGGCTGCCCAGGGAGGCGGTGGATTTACCATCCCTGGAAGTGTTTTAAAAACAACTGGATGTGGCACTTAAAGCCATGGTTCAGTGGATGAGATGGTGTTAGGTCATACGTTGGACTTGATGATCTCAAAGCTCTTTTCCAACCTAGTTAACACTGTGATTCTGTGAGAGGCTCCCTGCCTTCATGGCTTCCTGTCTCCACCAGCCAAAGTAGCTTGGAAAGGTGTTGCTACATTTGTTCCCAAGGGATCCTTAAAGTAGGACTGAAAATCTTTGATGATGACTGACAGATAGATAAATTCTTGAGAGATTAAGTTTTTTTTTTTCTGGTGAAATGCAACTGTAATGTGGTAAATCTGGATGCTGCCTTCTTCATATGACAAAACTTTGTTTTGTGTCTAGATGAAAATGGCCCGTCATTTTTGGGCAGGCCTTTCATTAAAAATGCCAAGAAAAAATCAGAGTAAATGGGGACATAGGAGAGGAGACATTTGTTTAGATAAATGCAAAGCTTCATTGAAACACAGGGCCTGAAGAAGAATAATTTCAGCCAAAACAATACAGCACAATGTTATGTACTAAAATGATCTATCTAGAGTGCTGGTAGAATTAGTAAAATCAGAATCTATTCCAGAAAAGATGGTTGCTGAAGCTTCTGTCATTTGGCAAGTCTTTGACAATACATTAGGATATCGAGAGTTTCTTAACTTATTTAGGTTTTTTATAGCCAAAAATAAAAGGTAATTTTTATGGGCTTTTTATCAAGTACAGCATAGGTAATAGCTGAATCAGCTTAATGAAAGACACAGTAAATTAAGCTTGACAGCAAGCAAAACAACAAAACAAGGTTACTCATGCAAGGAAGTAATAAGAAGATTTAATTTCCATAATGTGATACACAAAGACCTGAAAACCCATTATGAGTGTGAGGTCAGAAAGCAACCCTGCTGCTGCTCCCCTTAGTGAGGAGGATTTCAGTCATAATAGAAGATTTCTCAGCATTTAATGAACAGAATAATGAGCTTTAGATGGGCTGATGCTTGAAGGAGAGAATTAAATAGTTGCTAACAGTTGTTGAACTGATAAAGAATGGGGGGAGTGAAGCTTTGACACACTTTTCATAATAGGTCACCCAGTGAGGAAACAGGCACTCCAGGAGCTGTTTTCTAGAGCTGCTCTGACTGGGTTTACTTACATTTCCCTTTCGCAAAACATGCCAAGAAGGTTACTGCCACAAGAGCCGGGATCAAAACTGGAGAGAGACTGATTTCTGAATCTTCTTAAAGACTCAGCAGTGTGAGATCTATTCCCACACAATAGCTCCTCCCAAGCTTTGCGGAGGCCTGTGTTGCTTTTTCCAATATGCAGGTGGCAAAGGTTCAAAAAATGTCTGACTGAGTTCAATTATGTCCTTTTTTTGAACACTGTGATCTTATTCTTGTTCTAGTTCTCATTTCCTTGAACAATATTTTTTGCAGTATTGGATTTCTTGATCTGAGAGGGAAATGATGTGCACATGATGTTTTGCAGACATGGCCACACAAAGGCTGCATCTACAAAGCCTCCCAAGCACTCTGCAAGAAGTACTGAAGTTGTATGTGATGTGAAGGGGGAGTTGTGAGTACCTCTCATAATGTGTGTTAGAAAAGGAAGTCTGTCTGTATTGACTTTAAGTTCAAATGCATGTTACAGAAAGGTCTAGGACCTAAAACGAGTGCAATTTTATAACAGAGGAAAATGCTTACTATTTATTTTCTCTTCCATGTAACAGAGAATGCTTAGAACAGTGCAAAGTAAATAAAAACAAAATTAGAAATTGAAGCAAAGTGTCCTGAAAGAAACAGTAATGTATTACAAAATATCAACCTTTTTGAAAGTGAAGAGAGATATAGTGCAACTGTAATTCATTAGCTTTTCCTAATATTACTCTGTTTTTTAAAGCAGCTGTTAGAACAGACGCCGTTTCTCAAGGTCTTAAGCTGACCATATGTCTCTCTAGCTGGGCAAAAAGAAATCATGGAATCACATGGGACCCACACCGGGGCAGCCTTTGCCTGAAGGACTGCACCATGGAAAAGTGACCCATGTGGCAGTAGTTTGTGAAGAACTGTTGCCTGTGGAATGAACTTATGCTGGGGAAGTTGAGTTGGAGTGGCAGGGATCATTTTGGGATTTAAGGGGTTTAGGCAAAGGGATTGTAGAAGAGCAGGGTGAGGTGCCAGTAGAAGTTAGAGATAAGGGCGAATAGAGGAATGCAGGTAGACAATAAATGTAACCCGAAGATAGCAATTAACAAAACATTCCAAGGTCTCTGAGGGACTGGTTGCCATGCAACACCAGTGTCACAGCTGGGGGAAGGGAAGAGAAAGATGCTTGCCTTCATCCCTGCCAGGGGGGCCGATCCTTGGGGTGGGAGGGTCGGGGAAGGGAATGGATCTTGGACTGGGAACCAATCATGGAATATCATGTAACACGGAATGCCTACCATGGAAGGGGGGTACAAAGTGGGAAGGATCTTGTAATTCAGGGAGGGATTTTTGAATTCTGTAGACTCTCTCCCAGCATGCTGAGTAAACATACCTGGCTCTAAGAACCTTACCGAGTTCTGAGAGTTTTTTTGCCGAGTCAAAGTTCATGGATGACTGTCTCCCATACGAGGGATGCCACAGGAAGCAGGAAAAGGACTCTTCCCTCTGAGCAGTGGCAGAAACAACTGACCGTAACCTGCGTTCCCCATCTCTCTGCACCTCTGAGAAGGAAGGAGGAGTGGGAGGACGGTGTTTTTACGATTTATTTTACTTCTTATTATTCTGCTATGAGTCTGTAATAAATTTAGTTAATTTTCCTGCTTCAAGTCTGTTTTGCCTGTGATGGTCATAAGTGAGTAATCTCTCACGGTCCTTAGCTCATGAACCTTAAGTTATGTTTTCTCTCCTCTGTCCAGTTACAGAGAGGAGTGAGAGAGTAATTTCAGTGGGTATCTGGTGTCCAGCCATGGCCATATATTTATGATTTATTTGAATACTGAATACATCATCTCTCAGTGATGTTAAAACTGCTAGTGCTCATGTTTAAGCATGAGAAGGTAATTTTTCCTAAAACATCTTAAATATATGCAATCTAATACACTGCTGTCCATTACTTCAAGGTAGAGATAATTCCAAAATGAACAATATTTAGGTTAAATACATGCACATGTACACACTGAGATCTACCACAGGAATAACTGTTGAGGACCAAAGGAATTTTTTTAATTCACAGTGATGTAATGGTTTGAGGGTAAAAAACAGCTTTATGAGCCCACTCCTTTTCTTCAGAAAGTGTTTCAGTAGTCTGACAGCATTAAACAGAAACAACTTTAATCACCATGGATTTTAAAGCTTACTTTCCCTGTTGAAAGCTGAAGCATGGAATACTGTTGTATTTCAGAGGACATTGTCTCTGGAAATGAGAGGATGTCCTGGTTTGGACACTAGAGGGTGTTACTAGAAGATGAGAGACGTAATAGAGAAGACGACAAAAAAAGAATTTACTGAATCTATGGGATACTATACGCATAAACCAGTAACAGACAATAATCTGACAATAGTAACATGCAAAAGAAAATCACCACTTCACTGCTCTGGGCCATCTGCTGGGCTGTGGAGGGGAAGGAAAGAGTGCTACCATGTGGACAGTGCTGGGGAGGTGATGCTGCAGGGTCCCACTATGGAGCTGCTGGAAAATCAAAAGAGAGTGAAAGGAAACCCCAGGGGGACCCAAAAGGAAGAGATGCCACACTGTTATCACCACCACATGGAGCTGTGTGGTCCTCTGCCGGCACTGCTTGAGCTGTGGTGACTCCGTACCGCTGCCCGTGCCAAGAAAGAGCCAAGAGAAAGAGCCAACTTCCATTTCTGCTCCTTTTATAGTGTGTCTATTCTCATCTTTTCTCATGCCCACTTTCTGGTGCGCACTGCTTCTCCACTGATCAGCAGCCTGGTTTGGTATCACATGGCAGTGGGTGCCACCCCCTCTCTGGACCTCACCAGGAGGCAACATGGCAGCATGTGCTGCCAAAATGCTTGGGAGCAGCCTTGGGAGCTTGGGAGCTCGCCACGGGAAAGGGATGCTGCCATCACCTCCCCACCAGTGCTGCGGGGACCCAGGGGGCCCAGATGCGCTGGTGGCACTACCCAGGGGGGTGGTCACTGCCCCTGGGAGAAGCCGCTGCCACTGTCCACCTCCCCACCAATGCCATGGGGACCCAGGTGCGGGGTGGCCAGAGCAGTCTCTGCACCCATCGCCGCATGCCCATCACACACCATGGTGCTGGCCTGGGGGCTGTTCCTCCTCTGTACACTGGCCACTGCTGCTGCCTCCATCGTATGGGCACTGCCTGTCCCCGCTCACCTCATCGCCAAGGTGACACCTGCTCCACCTGCACTGCCAGTGCCCCCACGCCACTGCGATGGTGGGAGGCTCTGTGTGTACCTTGAGCTGAAACACACGTGCTGCAGTGGCGTCATGGAGTGGGTGGAGAGCCACAGGAGCAGCACCCTCAACGGTGGCGCAGAATGGGAGGGGAGCCCCAGGAGCGGTGGGCGAGCACAGTGGCACTACTCCTGGCCCCAGCTCAATCACAGCGGTGAGAACGGGCCAGCGCCGCCACTCTCAGCCCCAGCCTGGCCACACCACAGTGGCAAGCATGGGCTGGGCCGGCCCCGCAACCACCTTGCCACGTCCCATGCCCACAGCCCCGCTTCACCACCTACCCTGACATGCCATGAGGTGCCAACATGAGGTCCATCCATTTTGCTCACTGCACTCTCCCAGGAAAAGAAAAAAAAGTTTTAAAAAGCACCCCCTTCCCTCTTTCCCCACCTAAACCGTAACTGAAGACTTTGCAACAAGGAGGGAGAGACTCTGCTCAAAAGACTATAATCTTACAAAACCTAAGTAAAATGGACTTCCAGAATGACATTGGATTGGAAAACATATTGTGAATGAAAAAATGCTCTATCAAGAAGAGTTAATGTACCTCATGCTTCTCATATCTGTCCTATATTTAAATCTGAAGATTGAAATCTGACCACCCCACATGCAGACCATGAATGGGTTGCAGACCACCTGAAGGCACATTTACCTTACAGTTACCCAACTCCCCCAGATTTCCTTCACAGAAAAATTAACTTCTAATTCTGCTGTCAGATCTCCAGTTGGGGCCAGGCACTAAAGTTCACCCCTGAAACTGAGCCAGTGAAAGTCAAGGATGTTTTCCCTATCCTTGATACCCTTTGGTCAGCACATGTAACTACAAGTTTCTCGTTCTGGCTCCAGTGAGAGTCCGTGTGAAAAATCATCCACTTTCAGCTAATACCTGACAAATATTGGGCTCTTGTGTCTGGATAACATGGCTATAATGTACATACGAACATGCAATCCTTGGACATTTTGTAAAAATATATGTTAGATAAGGATAAGCTATCTTTTTAATCAAGCATATGAGCCTTTCTTTCGAATGCCGTCTATGTTAATGATATAACAAAGGCCCTTTTAGCTTTATCCTCAAAATGTCTCCTGGATTTATCATACGTAAATAACCTTTTCTTGGTACCTTGTTTCAACAGCAATAGTTTGATCATATGAGAGAAATAAGGCCTCTGGGAGGAGATAGTTTTTTATAAGAGCAACCATTACACTTGATACAGTTCTGTCACTGATCTTTCTGATATATGATGTAGCCCTTTTAAAAAGAAAAGAGAACGATAGTGCCTAACCATGTAAAACCTTGCCTCTATAAGCATGTTTTTTGTTTAAGTTGTGGCTCTCTTTTACACACTTTAATATATTGTACAGACATTCTGCCATCACAAACGGATTTGCACAAAACCAAATTCATTACACCTTGTTAAGCAGGATTAAAACTATCTATACTTTCTCATTTGTTTTTCAAATTAAAATATCGTATCTTCAGTCAAATCAAGACTACCTGTCAACTTTACTTGGTAGTCTTTTGATCTATTTTTAACAAACACAAGGTGACTTTTGATTCAGGATAGTGTTTGTAATGGTTTGGCTTAAACCGCAGGGGAAGACAAAGAAAAAAAAATAACTCCTTTCCCGTGCCCACATTTGGTTAAGCTGGGAGGAGTGGCCAGGTTACCAGGGTTACCTCTGCCTGGGTTTCCCATCAGCCCCTCAGGCCCGCAAGGTGCTTTGGGAAGGCACTGGGATTATAAAACCTGCGGGAAGCAGTACTCGTTCTGTCTCTCTCCTGGACTCTGCAGCTGGAAGCAGGGTGCCTCTACTCAACACGGCCTAGAGGACTACCACGGACCTTACTGCCTTCTACCTCTTCCTCACAGACCTTCCTGAGGTCGCCACTGCTTTTTGTCTTTTCCTGCCTGAGAAGATCCCTTAGGAGAACCTCTTCACAGACACACCACCTCTAGGACATTGCCGCCTTTTCCACGGATATTTTTTTCGTTTGTGGGTGCCCACTTCTAAGCCTCTCCTGTGTTCTTGGGGGGTGGCCCTCCTCCTTAACCTTGGCCCTGAGCAAGGTGCTGCTAGCCTTTTCCCACAGCGAGGGCGGGAGGGGTTGTTTGTCTGGGAGCACGGTGTCATTCCATTTCTCTTCCCTTCCCTTCTCGAGTTACACGTGGTGTGTGTGTGTGGTGTGTGTGTGTGTGTGTGTTTGTACGTGTGTGTTACCCAGAGCCCATCCCGGCTGGCAGCAACCATGCCCTCTGCTGAGCACAAGAGAGCAACTGCACCATTCGTGTTCCAGTGGGACCCACCACGCCCTCTGCTTGCCATAACAGAGCAATTACACCCATCCATTCCGCCTATATATCTATATTTAATAAATTGTTGCTTTCCCTATATGTCTCTTGTCCATTGATAAACCTAATATTGTCCTAAACCCAGACAGTGTTTCTTTTCTTTTCTCTACAGATCACCCAGGCACTGAAAAGTTAGAAGTTACCCCAGACCAGCAAACCTCACACAGTTTAATTCAGCAAACTAGACTGAAGAAAAAGAGTAAAATACTGTCCTTCTGTATCTAAGGTGTTTCTTCAATTTACAGAAAGTTTAAACCGACCATGTCAAAGATGTCCGTCCTAGAAGATGTGTTATGGCTCTTCCAGTAGTGATGAATTGGGAATAGGTAATGTCATTTTCCTGTTTCATTTCCTAAAGAAGGTCAACATTTCTGTGTAAGTCCTAGCATTACTGGGTATCTACTCTGGGTAACCCTGACTGTGCAAAAAAAAAAAAAACAAACAGGGCTCTAAACTCAGAAGACTAGAGGAAGAGTAGTGGTTCAGAATTAAAGATGTTTTCCAAGAGGATGAGATGCAAGATGACTGGATGACTAGATCACTAGGTGACTGTTGCCCAGAGAAGATTTGAGTGCCCCCTCCCCGGAATTTCTACACCCAGGCTGAGAGGGCTTGTGAGCAACCTGGTCTAGAGGAAGGTGTTCCTGCCTATGGGCTTGAGTGTTGGAACTACGTGGCCTTTAAGTCACTTCCAACCAGACCATTCTATGGTTCTGTGATATGACTAAGAAGAAAACATGGAAACCTCCCTATGCAAAATATTGACAAATGTATCTGGTGTATTTTTCTGTACTTGTCTCTTACGTTAAATTTAAAAATAATTCAGTAGAAAGTTATACCTATCCAGAATCTGTAGCTTATAATTATGGCAATTAAAAACTCTACATGATGAAATTTAATTTTTCCCTTAAGGGATATTATATTTAATCTTTAAGAGTATCTACCTCTGTTACTTTATACATATATGCTGCCTTCTAGTTAAAAATACCTGTTTAAAAGATAACCCCATTTCAGCCATAGAACTAGTGGTGAGGAGAACCAATCTGTGATTGTTAACAGTTGTGTGAATACTAACTGTGTGAATACAGCTGCTCTGCCATTTCTATATTAACTTGCATCCATAATAATATTTTACAGACATCATTTATTGTTCCCCATTCACTTGTTTGACGGAAGAGAAAGTTGTTCACATCTAGCATTCCCTAAAGACTTCTGACAAACCCACTCATGCTTTCACTTCTGCATTTGTGACTGCACATGTTACTGAGTTCTCCTTCTGCATCAGTGGTCAGTGCCAGCTGTGTAGACCAAGTCACTTCTATCAGCTGTTCTATCAACAGCTGCTCTCAGCAAAGCTGGTTAACACAGAAAAGTAGTGACACCAGCATAAGACCAGCCTTACTCAATGTCATATCTGCTTCCACAAGCATAGGAATGTCAGGGGGTCACCCTTCAAAGAGGAAATGCAGCATACAGTGACAGCACACCACTGCCAGCCTTTCTGCAGATAGTAGCTGCAGTAAGGTCAAAGAAGAAAAATACCATAGCAAAGACATTGCCTGTGCTCACAGAGGCTGCAACCTATAAATTAGTGGTGCGGGTCTGAGACTGATGGTTGTAAGAACAGGTTGTGAAGATATTCTCCTTGGCTTTGGAAAATACATATTTTTTCATTGTGCCTCTCTTGTTTTCAGTAGATTTGGGAATTTAGCTGTACAAATGAATACCTAGACCTCATAGCAACACAACTGATGCCACCTTAGCTAGCAGTAGCAGTCCTGTTTCTAGAGTAGAGTAGCTATCATCGGTTCCCCCAGAAGAAGAGATGGTGCAATAGGCATCCAAGGTAGAAGCTGACAGCTGATACTACGTATCACAGAACACACAGATTTTTCACTAATTTTTGAACTTCACTTCAAACTTGGAAATTAAAATTACAAACTAGAACACAATTCCTCATGTTTAAGTTGCCACCATGCTGTGGTTTCACGTGTTTGAAGTAGGCTTATTCCTTGAATCAGGAGAGTTTCTGTGCCTTTGAAAACTGTGGTTAGTTTTTCCTAACATGCTATGAATATCTTTGTATCCTGCTGTGCTCTTTTTTTCAGTGCACCTTATTGAAGTGAAGTTCATGGATTTAATTTGCCGTCTTAGAATTAAACTCTTTTTTATAATTTTGCAATTTGTTCAATTATGTTCATAGAGTGTACTTTGCCCACATTGATACTGAATGAAAATGAGGTGAGAACTTCTTGCTATGTCTTCATTAAGCCGTTCATTACTTCCCGTAGTTGTATCTCCGTTCTCCTTCCTTAACATTCCTCAAAATCTGTTGTATTTTGTCTCAACTGACTTCATGAGAAATTGGGAGGTTCCCATAACACTGTTGGGAAATGTATATTACACAAGCTCATTCGAGTGATTTATGCAATTAGGAAAATGTACATGCAATGGCTCCAGGTCACGTTTGTAATGAAATCCAAATGCAAGTAATGAAGTTGTCTTTGATTAAACCTTTTGCATAGCTCAGCTACAACAACATAAACTGAAACAATTCTAAACTTGCTTGGGAAAAGTGAAGTTAAAATTAAAAGCAGAGGAAATGTAAGAATGATGCAGCTGCCTGTGCAGTCCTATAGAGCTGTAAGTTTTCTTTAATATGTCTCACCTGCCTCCTTGAAGTGTTTTGTCACAGGTTGTTTCAGAACTGTTGGAGTAAAGTGATGAAGCAGTGCGTGTGTGTCCGTGTGTGTGTCTGTTTAAAAATCTCAGCTTGAAAACATGTATCACAAAGTTTCTACTTAAAACCACGAATTATTTTCCCATAGATGAGATGAAAGCATTCTGAAGACCAACCACTCAGAGTTTACTAAGAAGTTTCCTTTCAGACTAAGACCAAGAGACAGTACTAGAAAATTAATGAAAAGGAGTATCCATTGAAATGTTTTTTCTTTCAGGACTCAGCTCTGCTCTCGACACATGTGGTTCAAACCTAGACAATTGTTTGGGGTTTTTTCCATGCAAGTAACAAGATGGACTGAGTAAATGGGATCAGATTAAAGGTTCCTAAACTCAGTCAGATAATTTGATTGCCACTGACAGAGTATCTCTATCAGAGAAGAAAGATTAGCACTAGCATGCCCAAACATGTAATCCTACCACTTTTAAAAAATAGATAAAAAAATTATAATTGGAACTCGTGCAAAAACTTTTGACTTAAGAACCTTAAACATAGAGAAATGCCAAAAGAGCAGTGAAGTTAATAGCAGGCTAAAAGCATGTTTGAATGCAGTAAGGAAAGAACTGAGAAGGACTAAAAGAAAAAAAAAAAAAAAAGAAACATTGCTGTTGACAAATTTTAGGGGAGAATTTCTGTTAAAAACTGTTGTAGTTTGCAGAGGATGCTAAGTCAGTCTGGTGGCAAAGGTAGCTGAAACAGGTTTGGTAGTTAAAGGGCATTTTAGTAAAATTAGTTTTTTTCAATATTGTGTCCCGTTACAGATTTCCAGGCCTCAAGCAACAATTGGACTGCTATTCTTTCTAACACAAGCTGTGATATTTCATCCATATTTTCCCTTCAGCTTGCACTCAAGTAGAACATATATTTTGAATGCACCTTTGACCGAGAACTTCCAGAAATTAAGAATCCATCACATTGTATGGTGATTTGTTCTCATTATTAATCAACTTCTTTGTTAGAAAGGTCAGAAAGGACCTTCATCATTGTTATGCAATTTGTTCTAACACTTAGCAGGTAAAAGATGCATTTCTAAACTGGCATTTTGTCAGTTCTGAAAACTGATCTTAGCTTGGTTGATTTGGTGTCAGGGTTTCGAGGTGTTGTTTTGTTGTTTTTTATTTATTGAGACCATTGTGTAGTTTTTTTTGATTTTTAAATTAGACTCACATTTCACCAATACCTAAAAATATTTGAGCTGAATGTCTATTACTACTATTTTGTCATCTGCATTTTAGATTTACTTAATATGATCAAACTGGGGGAAGACAGAAGTATACCCTAATGACTCTACTTGTAACATACCAAGCAAAAAAAGAGGCAGAAGGTGCCACATAGTTATGGCATAATGATGACATCTAAGTGCTAGGATGAGTTACAAGTCCTTAACAGAGGACCTGACCTAAGCAAGATCAGCAGAATATGTCTCCCATTTTACAAAGTTGATGAGTGACTGATGCTTTCATCCCCAGAGGGAACTTAGCACAAGCAGAGAAAAGCCCCATCCCTTTAGACTTAACATGGTGATACTCAATCCACCCCAAAATACTGACTGTTTCATGCAGGATTTGTGCATGAGAAAGCTTAGACTCAAGCTTATTTTTGTCATTATTATTTACAAGCAAGGAAATTGGTCTGCTTAACTCCGGCTCTGAACTTTGTAATTGAAAGCTAAGCCCTATTGTTTGCAGAAATATTATTTATCACATAATCAAAGTATTTTCTTTGTATTTACTTGAAGTAAATACTTTGTAAATACTTGAAGTATTTACTTCACTGTTTGTTCCATTGACAGTATCCATATGTCTTTTCTGTTGTCCTGTAATCAGTATCTGAGGAAAGCATGAAGTTTGTGAAGGGGAAAGAAAGAGGAAAGAGTTGCTTTGATTTCTTCTGGCTTAAGAGTCGCTGTGGCCTTTGGCCCACATGGCTGGGCTGCTGTCCCTCAGTGCATCAGGACCAGAGGGGGAAGCAATCTGCTGCCAGGAGCTATAGCAAGGCAAAAAAAATCTCTGAAGCAGTGCCCCAATGCTTCCCTTCACACCCCACAGCCCAAACACAAACAGCCTCAGCTCCATTTCCCTTGTATAACTCTTAACTTTGCAACCTGCCCCTGCCCCAATAAATTTCACAATGACAGTAAGACAGCATAGTCAAGCCATTAAACCTCTCTAGGGTTGACTGAGAAGCCTAGTCATTTCACTGTGTGTCATCTGAGACAGCAGCTTGTTTCTGTTCTAGATATCCCCAGCTGAAGAATCATTTCCTGTTTAAAATACAGAATTTATTACTAACTTGCACTTTTTTTTTTTGAGAGCTGTAATACTTGGTAGAGTTGTATAGCAGACAACAACCAATAAGTGAATCATCTATTTCTCTGAGAACAGATGGTCAACAATTCCAGAAGATTTGATGGTTGGAATGTCCCTATTTTCCTCAGCTTCTGTTCTGACACAGAAGCTGAGTTCCTAGAAATTTACAGCTTTTGGAAATCAATCCACTTGGCAATCTTTAGTTTTGACGGTGTGTTATTTTATGGTTAGTGATTCAGTTGTAATTATCCCACAAAATTCCTTGGTTATCTGTCCTTTAGCTGCTAAGTGGTGCTGCACAGAGACCCTTCATGTGTCACATTTCCATCACGTCCAGATTTCAGCATATCAGTTCCCTTATCACTCTACAACTATGTGAAAGGAGGTTTTAGGGAGGTGGAAGTCAGCCCCTTCTTCCAAGCAGCAAATGAGAGGACAACAAGAAATGATCTCATGGAACTGCCAACTGGTAAGGAGAAGACTGAGGTACTCAATTAGTTCTTTGCTTCAGTCTTCATTTGTGTCAGGCTTCCCATGTCTCTCAAGTCCCTGATCCTCTGGGTGGGTGTTGGGGGAATGTATCTCTCCAACTATTAGTGAATAGCAGGTATGGGACAATTTCATGAAGTTGAATAAACACAAGAGTCCTGAGGGAACTGGCTGATGTTGTTGCCAAGTCACTCTCCATCATCTTTGAAAAGTCAAGGCAGTCAGGAAAAGCCCCTGTCATCTGGAAAAAATGAATCATTACTCCTACTTTTAAGAAGAGAAGAAAGGAAGATCTGTAGAACAACAGACTAGTGAGCCTCACCTCTGTGCCTTTGTTGACATTCATGTACAGGTTTTTTTAGAACAATTTTTTAGCAATGGAAAGCAGGTATGTAGCCAGTTTTGTTATTATTATCTATATAAATGAAACAACATGGAAGTATAAAGATACCACTTAGGAAAATATGCAAGGAAAAGAAAGAAAGGGTAAGAGTAGATGGCAGAGAGGAAAGATAGATAGATCTTATAGAAAGATAGAGAGGATAGAAAGATAGATCACCACTGTGGATCCAGCAATGACACTTGATTATTGCAATATAAATGTCCATTGTTTGAAGTGGTGGTCATGGTCTTGATCCATCAAAGGTGGGTGAAGCCCTCAGAACATATTCAATGGGTTAATATAGGCTCAGTATAGATGGGAATGCCCAAGTACCTCCCCAGGGGGTGGGAGGAATTTTATATTGTCTGTTGGATTTATATTGTCTACGGTTTATGTGAAGTCCTCTGGTGGAAGGCCCCTGAAATGAATCTGGGGGCACTCTGGGGAGTCTTTGATGGTTTATGACACCTTCTACGATGTGACAGTTGCCTCTCACATCAGCAAAATTAAGCCAGTTATGCCCCCTCAGAAAGAATGAATATCTTCAGGCCTACGTGTGAATCTACTTCCCTGGTGGAGTTTGAGTTCTATGCCTGAGCCAACTGTGTAAGAGAGGACATTGGCATGATGTAAAGCACTATCCTACTTCAAAGGATCTGTTTCTTATCAGCCTTCTCACTCAAAACCCAGACTGCATCCTCTAGTGGTTGATGTGCACCTGCTCTGTGGCCGGACCTTGCAAACGTGGCTTTATCGAAGCACATGCTGCTTTTGCAAATGGTCAACTGTTTGAGTCAATTAACCATTAACATTTCAGTCTCAGTCCTGGTAACATCATGGGCAGATCATCCTAGAATATATACTAAGGCATATAAAAGACAAGAAGTTGATCTGAGGCAGCCAGCATGGCTTTACTAAGGGCGAGACCAATTTGGTGGCCTCCTGTGATGGAGTGACAGCAGCAGTCAACAAAGGAAGACCAACAGATGTAATTTATCTTGATTTCTGCAAGAGTTTTGATATGGTCCCACATGACATCCTTATCTGCAAATTGGAGGGACATTGATTTGATGGATGGACTATTCAGTAGATAATGAGTCAGCTGGGTGGATGCAGCCAGAGAGTTGTGGTCAATGGCTGTATGTTCACAGAGATCAGGGCTCTGTCTTGAAGCTGGTGCTCTTCAATATCTTCATTCATAACACAGATGATGGGATCAAGTGCACCCTTAGCAAGTTTGGAGATGATGTGAAGTTGAGTGATGAAGTTGACAAAACAGAAGAATGCGATACCATCCAGAGGCACCTGGACAAGCCTGAGAAGTGGGCCCACAAGAAGTTTAATAAGTCCAGGCCCAAGTTCAAAGAACTGCTGCAGCTGGGTCAGGACAATCCGAGACATGATCACAGACTAGCAGAAGAAGTCAATGAGAACAGCTCTGCAGAGGAGGACTTCAGATGGATGAAAAGCTGAACATAAGCCAACAGTGTGTGGTCGAAACCTAGTAGAGCAGTTGTGTCCTGGGCTGCATCAAAAGAGGAGTGGCCAGCAGGTCAAGGAAGATGATTCTGCCCTTGTGAGTAGCACACTCCACCCGAAGTGCTATGTCCAGCTCTAGGGTCTTCAGCAAGAAAAAGGTGGACCTGTTACGGTGGGACCAGCAGAGGCCTATGAAGATCACAGAATCAACTAGGTTGGAAAAGACCTTTAGAGATCATCAAATCCAACCTTTGACCTAACACCACCTTGTGTACTAGACCATGGCTCTAAGTGCCACATCCAGTCTCTTAAATACATCTAGGGACAGTGACTCCACCAGCTCCCTGGATAGCCCATTCCAGACCAATCACTCTCTCTGTAAAGAACTCCTCCTTATATTTAACCTAACCTCCTTGGCACAGCTTAAGACTGTGCCCTCTTGTCCTACTGCTGGCTGCCTGGGAGAAGGGATGGACCTCCACCTGGCTACAACCTCCTTTCAGGTAGTTGTAGAGGTCTCCCCTCAGCCTCCTCTTCTCCAGGCTAAACAACCCCAGCTGCCTCCTCACAGGATTTGTGCTCCAGTCCCTTCACCATCCTTGTTGCCGTGCTTTGGACAAGCCCCAGCACCTCAACATCCTTCCCAAACTGAGTGGCCCAGAACTGGACACAGTACTCAAGGTGCAAGTGTTCTTCCTGCTACCAAACAGTACCTCCAGATCTCTACCTGAAGATTAACATAGGGATGGAGCCCAATGAAGACAGAGTCTGAGAGACCCCTGAGAGTGCTGGCATTGTTCTGCCTGGAGAAGAAGCTTCAGGAAGACCTCATTGTGGCCTTCCAGTACCTTAAGTGGGATTACAAAAAAGAGAGACTTTTTATATGGGCATACTGGCAGAACAAGGGGCAGTGGATTTAAACTGAAAGAGCGGAAATTTAGGTTAGAAATACGGAAGAAATTCTTCATTCAGAGGGTGGCAAAGCACTGGAACAAGTTGCCCAGATATGTTGTGGATGTCCTAACCCTGAAAGTGTTCAAGGCCAGGTTGGGTGGGGCTCTGAGCAACCTGATCTAGTGAATGACACCCCTGAAACTATTTGATCTTTAGGGTGCTTTCCAACCCAAACAATTATGTGATTCTAAGTTGCACTGAGGAGTTTATATTGGCCATTAGGAAAATTTTCTTCACCATAAGGATTGCCAAGAACTGGAACAGGCTGCCCAGGGAATTGATTGAGTCACCATTATCTATGGAGGTATTTAAAAGTTGTGTAGATGTGGCACTTAGGGACATTGTTTAGTGGTGGATATATCAGTGTTCAGTTGGTGGTTGTACTTGGTGAACTGAACAGGCTGCCCAGGGAATTGATTGAGTCACCATTATCTATGGAGGTATTTAAAAGTTGTGTAGATGTGGCACTTAGGGACATTGTTTAGTGGTGGATATATCAGTGTTCAGTTGGTGGTTGTACTTGGTGAACTGAAAGGTCTTTTCCAGCCTAAACAATTCTATGCTTTTATGATTTTTGTCCTATGAAAAATCTGGTGTTCTGCCTGTACACAGCTGTGCCTTCAGCCCTTTGCTCTATTCCCCTTTCTAGTATGACTGAATGATTACTGCCAAAGGCAAATTGCATTTCATGATTCATGGCTGCAGTAATCAGTGGGCCTGAGCTAGTTGAGATTTCCTCAGACTTCAGTGTGGGACTTGTTTAGGCCCTGCTGTAGCACCTGCTTCTGCAAAGTGATGAGTATCCTCTGTTCCCAGAAGTTTATGAAAGAGCTAATGGTAGTCAATATCTTGTCAGGCTGTGCCCATGTTCAACATTGAAATTAATGGACTTATTGAAGTCATCAGCTCTAACAAAAATACATTACAGAGAAGTGTCCCTCTCTAGGATGTATTCTGGAAAAACATTCTTAATGAAAATTAAGCATATTAAACCATAATGATACAATCTGTTCAAGTTTGCACATCAGATCCACATGTCTTGTCAAATTGTTCTGAGATGTGAACAGCAGAATCCAGGGGCAAAACCAGCTGATTGGCAAAACCAATCTACTCCTTGGAGACAAAGAAGAGCAAAATCTTTGGGGAAGCATGACTGCTATGAGGAACTGGCTGGCCACTTTTATCTCTCCCAGACTTCAAAGGTGCAGCTCTGTACCAGGTGCAACAGTGACCCTGCACCCTTTGAAATAACAGTTCCAGGAGGCACACACTTGATATGTAGACTAAATGGTGTTCTTAAAAAAAGGACAAAAAACAAAAAGGAAGCAACCAAGAAACAACTAACATCCTCCCAGCCCTTTTGAGATACAAATGCATTTAAAATGGAACTTTGTCACTTCCAAGAAATTTTAAGATCTTTAAATATTAGGGAACCTGCAAGCAGAACAAAAAGTGTTAATAATGAAATCCACTCTCTCCTGTGCTTTCCATTTCAGTTTGAAAACGCATTACTGTATTTTTCTTCAAATCCCGAAAATACTTGGACTAACACATAATTAAACCTCTCACTTTCTGCACTACAAGAGATGAAAGAGACCTCTCTACTTTTACTAGCACTGCAGACGCGTCAACGATGCTGTGCAGCTTCTTTAGGCATTGCCTAGGCTTTTATCTCATTCCTTGGAATGAACTTTAAACCTGTCCTCTGTAGCACAGGTTAGTCTGCACAAGACAATAGATTTAAAAAAATCTGGAAACAGAAACAGAGGTTTTTGATACTACTTAATTAAAAGCAAAAGAAAAATATTTATTTAAGAGAGCAACATTTTTCTGTACAAACTATAATTACAGTCAATGTATTGCTTTTTTTCTTTCTTTTTTTCCTTATGTTTTATTTCTGTTTCATTCTGACATAAGATATTTTTTTCACATGTATTTCATTACAAAATTGTTTTTATCCAAGACTTAAATTCTGGGGAATTTTTCATTCAATTTTATGACTTATGGTAAATAGATACAGCTACATGCTAAGTTTAAATATGATAAAAGTCACTCCATTTCATGGAATTGTTACCATAATCATGAACAGTCTGGGAATACAGGAGTTTAGTTGCTCAGCAACCTACTAAAACACCAAGTAAGTCTGTGTTCATCGGGGAAATATCAGTGGGAAATTGGACTGTTAGTATGTAAAATAAGCAAATCATTGATCAGCTTTTCCATGCCCCCAGTGCTGAATCAGCTGAATGATTCAAACAAAACAACAGTTCTACATGGAAATATTTTAGAATTATTTAGTGGACTTGAGGCCATTAGCAGCTGCTGCTGCTGCAAACTTCCAGCTGTTGGACAGGCATCTGGACAACTTTTGATGGAAAAATATCTCTTTTAACATGTTTGTATATAAAAAGCCAAAGGTGACAGATCCAGCCAGGCTAGACAATGATATGAAAGAATATGTCCTGATATCTCTTGGCTGTAGTAAGAACACCTACAGAGATACATTCTCATATTTCTTCTTTTATAGCAGAGTGAGTCTGCATGAGGGCCAGGCTGCCATTTATAGTCATTTTCTCAACATTCAGAGGGCAAATAACTTGGATGACTACAAGGAAATGCCCTATCAAAGCAGGACCTGGGAAATAGAAAGGGAAAGGGAAAAGGAAAGGGGAGAGGGAAAGGGAAAGGGGAAAGGGAAAGAAGGGGAGATACTCAGTCAGATACTCATTAAGATGTGTGTCTCCACACAAAAATACACAGTGAGTACAAGGATCTCGTATCCCTGTGTGGTAACTGGATTTTTCTGTACAGAAAAGACTCATTAGGGTTTAACAAAAAGAATATGAGAGGGACACCTCTTTTCGTGGATGAATCTATAAAGCATTAATTATCAATAAAGAACAGCCTGTACATTACTATCTGGAAAAAGAAAATGTTTCTCATTTCTTGTAGGTCCTAAGGGACTCCTGAAGAATTTTGTGGAATTTACCAGTCAGAATATAAAGCAAATAGGTAAGTCTTTTGTTTTGTTTGCTGAAACTTACTATAACCTCCAAGATAAAAATCAGAATCTGCATGTACACAAGTAGAAGTAGTACACAAAGAAATAAAAATAAGAACTCTTGTGTCAGAATTTCCTGGCTGGAGAACACACTATCACATGAACAACAATGTAGTGTTATTTTAGTATAGATGTGCTTTTTAATTTGGCTTTAAAAAAATCCTGAAATCAGTCTTTCTTCCTTCTACATGTGTACACACAGAAAAAAGTAACAGGAAATTTTTTCCTTCACTTCTTATGGTGTATTAAAATCTTAGTTCTCAGCTTCACTGACTTTTCTTAGTGAAAATTTTCTCAGTCTGGTATTGTATTTGGGAGACAGAATTTCTGCCCACTGAGCTTTGGGATATCAGGTATTTTATTCCATAAAACTGTTACAAAGGCTTAAGTCTTGATGTCAGGTGTCAGAAGTCAATGAAGTATGTTAGAGGCTTGAGTCCTAGAAAGATGTCAATGATGATATTTTTTGCTTACCAGTGGTAATGATTCCCTGTGTAAACTTACAGGTGTAAACCCTGGTAAAAGTTGTGAAACCAATTGTTTTAGCACTTTATTGGGTGGGAGGAGGTTACAGGTAGGAGTTAACAGGGACTTTTGGTAATTCTTAGAAAATAAGACAAACCAGAGATTCTTTGAAAGGTTAATGCATTGTAATGCACTGTCAACTACTTCCTCTATATTTCTTGGACCAAATTTACTATTAGTTTATATTGTCACAAAACCTTTACACTGTAAAAGAAGGTGCCCTAGTTTACATCAGCTAGAATCTGCAGTCTGATATGTTCAACAACCCTTCTGCTGGAGGGAAGAAAATCCCCCTCCCAGAAAGTGCTCAACAAACCTCCGTAGCAGAATCCCCGACTCAGTCCCCACGTGGGCTAGGTCCCGGTGAAAACGAGATGTTGCTCCTGCTATATCCAAGGCCCAAAGAGACCGGAATGGCGTCCGCGCGGCCGTTTTATAGGGGTATAGTGTTTCCGCCCCTCTGGGGGTGGCGCCCCAGGGGCTGGCCCTCGTCCCATTGGCCGGCGCCCCCGGGGCCCACCCCGGCATGCAGCTGCTCATGGGAGAAACTGCCTCCGCCCGAAAGTGACACGTGTGCCGGGAGTGCGCTTCCAGCTCATGGCGGCCGCCATCTGGCTTACATGTGGCCGGGCCGGGCGGCAGCACTAGCGCAGCGGGCCGAACCATCGTGGCTGCTTCGTGGCCGCTGCAGCCCCGGTGCCGCTGCTGGGCTGCCGCTGCTCTTGGCGCTGCCCCGCCGCCGGCCCGCAATGGCCATGTGGTCGGTTCGCATGGCAGCATCCAGCCAGAATCGTCACGTTCCGGTGCTGCTGCCTGCGCTGCTCGCAGCCCTGGCTACTGCCGGCGCTGGGCAAAGCTGCCGCTTTCACCGCCGCAGCCGCCGCTTTGCGCTCCGGCCCCGCCTCGGCTCGGAGCGGGGCCATAGCCGACCCCAGCCCGGGACCGGGATCGCGCCTCCCACAGTGATTCTGGACTGTGCGAGCACCACCCGCACTGGTAAGCCCGCGCCACGCTGCCCAGCAAAGCTGGGGCCGCACAGTGCCGAGACTCTGCATCGGACCGGAGCCGCACCTCCCAGCAGCAGCGCCTGCCGTCCGCACCACTGGTGGGGGAGGAAGGGCAACCGAAAAAACCATGCAGGCATGGGGGGGGCGTCCCCGGAGCGGAAAGCAGTCACCGGGGCCGCCAGCGCAGGGCAAAGTCACCGTACCATGGCTTGATCGTTTTTACTTTCATTTTTTTAGCCCCACGACACTAAGAAACCCACATGGAAAAGATATTACTAGTGTATTAAAAAGAAAACTAAAACTCAACTTCAGGAACATGTAAATTACTATGTTGGTTTATGCCTTTATGGCCCATATATTTGATTTAAATCACTGGCTACATTCCAGCTGCTGACCAGGGAGTTACATCCACCAGCCCAAGACACCACAGGCAAGGGGGGTTGGATTATGCTGTGGCTTCTCTGTGGGATGGGAGCCCATAGCTGGATGTCTGTCACTGCCATGGAGAGTCAGGGAGCACCACACAGCACCTGAATGCATGGGAAGACCATCCTTGGCTTTGCATGGACATAGTTCAGACTAAGTGTCATCTTCCAAACTGCAGCAATGTCATTAGTGCTATCTGCAAACTCTGCTATCTGTTTAACTCTATCAGCAGTACATGTATGTCCCAAGAAACAGATACTTACATTTTTTCCTATGGTCATTCCTACTTACTGATAATTTATAATATTTACAGCTGCCGAAGATGTCTCTCTAAAGCCAACTCTTTACAGAGTTGATGGAGAGATATAAAGCTTCAGATCATGCTGATCACAGTTCCACATTCCTGTGTTTTCAGATCATATATAAAGAGCTGTATGTAAATAGTAGTTGTCAAATGAGGCAATTCAAAATTCAATTCCTAAAGACCCACAGATTTATGGCCTCAAGTGAGTTAACTCTGTGTTTTATTTCGGTTATTTAGAAATTCAGATGCTAAGCAGATATGCTCATAAAAAATGAAACAAAACAAACATACACAACAAAACCCGGCTATTTCCTTTGAGAGCTGAGAAACTCACACAACAAACATCATCTTCCTGAGGGACAACTGAATGACTGTTTTTGTACTATGTCTTATACTTGTCCCCCCTTGACATGTACTGTGACCTGTGTCATGGAAACAGAGGCAGACTGCTGTCAGATGTCCGTGAGAACAACAGGAAGGAGAATAAATATATTAAACAAACTCAAACTCACTAAAAATTTTTGAGCTGAAGGTTGCATTGATTTTTAGCTTAGTACATGTAGTCTCACCGTGGGAGCAAACTGGTTATCCGTTGCCTTCTCACATGGTAAGTTTGTGAGACAGATCATTAGCCTAATCACACCTCAGTTTCATGTACTCATCTACTTTTGCCCTTCCTACCAGCTCCTGTGGGGAGAGTACAGCAGAAGGATCTCCAAAGGATCTCTTCCCACTACTCCACCTACGATGCTCATGGGGATGAGAAAATAGCCACATGCTTTTGTTGTGAAGTTCTATACCACAACTGCTTGCCTGTGGACACCTCTGAGGGAATATTTAATCACTTCATGAAAATCTGCATCTGCCCACCATTTCAAGTCCTCACTCAAAGGCACATTCTGAGTAAGCACGTCTAAATATCTTCTGTGTACTTTGGGATTTCAATAGCTTGGTATCCAGGTCCTTATTAAAAACATGGATCTCCCATCTTCACATTGAGTACTTCACTCTGCAAACACTTAAGTTTATGCTCAAGTGAAGTGGGAATGCAAGCAGCAGAACTGTGCAAAAGAAAACAATATATAAAGAGTTGATTGGGGACAGCTAGCATGGCTTCACTAAAGGGTAAATCATGCCTGAGAAGTTTGGTGGCCTTCTAAAACAGGGTTGCTGCACTGGTCAATGAAAGAAAAGCAACTGATATCATCTACCTGGACCTGTACAAATCATTTGGCACTGTCCTGCACAGTATCCTGGTCTCTAAACTGGAAAGTCATAGATTTTTACAGACACTTGTTGTTTAGAAGTAGGCTGGATGGTCACATTCAAAGAATTGAAGTTCAAGCCCAATGTCCAAGCAGAGATCATTGATCAGTGATGTTCCTCAGAGGTTTGTAGTGGGACTTGTGCTCTTTAGCACTTTTGTTCATGACAGGACAACCTTCTGTGAAGTCAGGAAAAGAGAGCTGGGGATGTTCAGCCTGGAAAAGAGAAGTCTCCAGGAAGACCTTGCAGAGTCATTCCAGCACCTAGAGCATGCTGACAGAAAAGCTAGAAAGGGTCTTTTTACAAAGGCATGGGGTGGCAGGACAAATGGTAATGGCATCAAACTGAAAGAAGATATGTTTAACTTACATATCAGGACGAAACTCTCTGCTATGTGGGTGATGAGGCATTGAAACAGTTCACCCATAGAAGTTCTGGATGCCCCATTCCTGGGAGTGTTCAAGGTCAGATTGGATGCGGCTTTGAGAAACCTTGTTTAGTGGGAAGTGGCCCTGACCAAGGCAGGGGAATTGGAACTAGATGATCATTAAGGTCTCTTTGAACATTAACTATTCTATGATACGATTCTATGACAATAAGCACTGCATATTGATGAAAAAAATATTATATGCCACATAGAAATCTAGTCCTTGTCACTTAATTAGGCTTCATAATTACAACTGTAAGTGTTCCCAAGAGCATGAGATTACAAAATTAAGATGCTGCTATTGAAACACAGCCCTAAGCAAAATGAGCCCAAGTTGAGGAAAATATTGCTGGCATCATTTTCACATTTTAATGTCCACTATATAACTGGACTAAAAGTCAAAATCAATTTTCAGAATTGCATACAGGAAGACTTGTAACTAACAAAACATCTGTTTATCTAAATTTTTAAGTTAAAAATCCTAGGTTATTAGAAGGAAAACTACAGTACTTGGAGATTATTTTTTGTGTCATTATAAGCAGTAACCCTAGGGAATCACATCCATCTGATAGCACTGATCACATTCAAATATGTGATACATTGGGAGAAGGTGACCTGGTTTATGCATTTCATCATCCTCAAACTTTTTTTAATCCAAGACCAGTATTTGATTTCACTTCCTGGCCCAGAAGAGCTGAAACTGTGTGTGCTTTGCCCTGAATAACAGAATTACTAAAACTAAAGTGTCACTGATTTATCTGATTTGCATGATGTGTTATCTGAAGAAGCCAACACCTATTTACAACACTACTTGCTGGAATGGAGTGGAGTGGAAGGGTGGCTGAAGAAGAAAGAGACATGCTCTTCTCTAAATTCAGCAACCTTCAGATAGCCTTTCTTTGACAACAGGTTTTGCTTTGACAACAGTTTGTGTTGCTACTGATGCTGGCAATCAGTTAAGCCCCCAAATAGATGTCATCTAAACCACTACATCCTTAGTCTGGTATGATTATTTTCTGTTGCTGCTTTACACACAAAAGGACTCTCTGAAGAGGTACAACATCAATATTTTCAAGAAAGAGTAAGAGAGAACCAAGACAAAGACAGAGCTTTAAAAATGTCTTTCTTTTATGGAAATCAAGTTTTCAAAGAAAGAAAATTCATCGCATTTCTTTGGAAGATAACTCAGTACAGTTATATTTTCAAAGTAAATGGATTGCATTTACAGCATGATAAAATGCATGTAGAAGACAACTGTGTCAAGTACTACATAGCTTTGATCTCAGAGGGTTTCTCAGCAGGGGCTCTCAGCCACACTGAATTAATGCCAAATTGCTGCATTACTCTTCTCCCTCTGCCTGACAGAGAGAGAGATCAAGCTTTCTGTCCTAGACCTCAGCTTCCTGCAACCACCCTCTACCTCTCCTGTCTCTACCTTCTGTCAGCACTTTCAGAGACAGCCCAACAAATTCCTGTGATGTTTCTGGACCAGCAACCAAAAAAAGCACAGATTACAGCATGTAACATGATGGCATTTGAGAAGATCTTTAGAAATATAGGGGAAAAGAAACA
Source organism: Neodrepanis coruscans (assembly GCA_013400695.1). Taxonomy (NCBI): domain Eukaryota; kingdom Metazoa; phylum Chordata; class Aves; order Passeriformes; family Philepittidae; genus Neodrepanis; species Neodrepanis coruscans. Next base: position 31,782 of record VYZS01000046.1, on the reverse strand, counting down.
GAGGAGCAGCAAATTGCCTTCTTTGTCCATTAGAATTGTAAACGTTTGTTTGTTTGTTTGTTTGTAAAATCTTAGAGACTCTTTGGTTCAACTCTCTTCTACAGTAAGTTTGTCTCCTCTTGTTCTCCAAATACACTCCAACAGTCAAATCCACAGAAAGCAGTGATAAAATTCTCACTTGTTTCAACAGTGGCCTGTTGAAATAGTTTCAACAGTTCCACATAGCTAAACAGAAATTATTAGCAAGGACAATTATTAGCAAGCTTTAACTTTTAAAACGCGAAACAAAGCAGTTACTGTGCACAGAATATGACCAGTGTTGGCCTTCTGATCACTGAGATGGGCTGGGAACTTTTATCTCAAGAACTGTTGGTGGAAAAAATGTGCCTATTTCTTGACTCTTGCTTCCAGAATTCCAGACAGTAATGCTTCTATTGAAGGTAGATATTACAGAAAATGTTTTAGAGATCTACTGAAAAGTCCACTCTGCAGCCCTCCACAGCTTCAAGAAGGCCCAAGAACAAAGTTCTGTGATCATTTTTTTTGCCTTGAAGGTGGCTAAAGAAGACCATGAAATATATGACTGAGAAGTAAACATTTAGATGGATTTGCACGTATACACTTTTTATCTAAAGGAGTACAGAATATGAATTTTTAAATACTTGCAGTTTGTTTGTTCGTTATGTCACAAAAGTCAAGTTATTCTCTTTGCATTTGTTCTTCTAATACATTTTCTAGATTCACTGTTTATTGTTTCTCCCTCTTACTTTATCTTCTCCCATAGCTTTTATCTCACAAATCAGTCTTCCATCCCTCTCTTACAGCTTTTTTCTGTATTATGTAGTCATTGCTTCATTCTTATAATTTTTTTCCTCTTTTTAGTTCTTTTGTTCTGATTTCAACTGTTGTTTTCAACCTCTGCTAGCCACAATACATATATACTTGGAAGATGGAAGACCTGCATTACAGACTGGCATTTAGTACCATAGGTCCTGGACCTTTACATTTAAATTTTAATTCACATTCCTAAACTTCTACCACTGTCACTGCAAAAAGTCTCGAATTCTAAAGTACTGCTTAGTACAATAGTTTTAATTGATGCAACAACGTTTGCCTAAACTTGTGGGAAGTCTGAAATATTGGTCTGAAAGGTTTTCTTTTGCTCTTTGTCTTGTCTCTTCCTTGCTCAGCAGAAAGGTGAAGAAAAATAATCCTGCTTTTTCTCACAGGTGTGTGGAAAATATTTGCTCTTACATTGCCCTCTCTGGGGGACAGATGAATGCCACTGTCCTTGTATATGTGGGGCTTTACTTTGGTCCTGTACTTCTTCCTACCCTGCTGATCAAACACACACAGGGTCTTCTCTACTTTGCTTACTCCAAGATCCCTGTCAGAAGCACACACATAAGTGCCTGATTTAAGAAAGTGGCCCTACTGCATACCAGAGACAAGACCTAGAAAGCAGGCAGCAAAGGAAAGTAGTCAGAGATAGGTTTTGGTGTGAATGCAAGATGAAAAACACACTGTTAATAGATATTTAGTAGACAGTAGGTGGTGTTTCATTGTAACTGCCTCTGTTATTATATTTTGTAAAAGTAGCTTTTCTGCACCACTGCCTTTTCTCAGTCCAAACCTTGCACAAGTTTGTGAAAAAATAAAAGGAGCAGTGAGACCATCTCTTTGGACGCCACAGGTTGGGACATGGTAGAAGATTAGTTTTGTCTTGGAGACAGCACAGCTGGCAGAGTCAGGATCACTGGGGACCTTTTTCTGTGGGTCACTGTCTTAGCATATGAGAGACAATTGCTGCCCTGTATCCCTTTCCCCAGCAGTGGATTCCTGGGTCTACTTAGTCCTGGCTGCTCCAGTTCATAAGGCTGGAGCTTGGGCACATCTCTGTGTATTGTGAGACTAGTTTGTACTTCTGCAATTTACTTTATTGTGAGGAACTAGGGAGATAGCAGACTCATTTTTTCCTATATGTACACTTGGCTAGTTCTGATCTGTGTACTAACAGCAGTGTGGTGACATGTCAGCGAGGATGCTTCATCATAATGTAATTAGTACACATACTGGCTTTTCAGCAGACAGCTGTGGCTCATTAAGATCTTGGCTGAAGGCTACATTTAATTTATGAGCAATGTTCAGACCTATGTATCTGACCAGCTCATCATCCTGAAAATAAACCTCAGAGGTGCAACCAGGCATCACATGTGGAGCTCTTGGACGAGGCAGTAACACCAGCCAGATGTTCTGGTATGGGTGCACAGACCCTGCCATCTCAGTAACGTGACTTATCTCCTGAAACATAAGATTTCCACTGATGTTCCTGTCAGGGCCACCAGGCTTTCTCTCCCACAATTATTTTCTTGTGAGAGTGCAGATAATTGACTCTTTCATTCTAATGTATTTTCTATGCCAATGTCCACTCTGTTGGAGCTGGAAAAGTTGGTGATGTGCTCTTTGCCCTCCTCTGCCAAGTGTGACCTCCATGCAGGCAGCCATAGAGAGACAAAGTACAGTTTGCAATGATCCCATACAGCCATCACTGTACTTATTTTCAGCCCTAAATACTCTAACAATTCTCTGACAACCACTGTGCCACAGGCACAATTCCAGCTCTCAGAGGTGGGACAATGGCTTCCCTAGGCAAGGATATGCAAAATGGTTCATCTTTCCAAAACCACTCCAACCACTGGGCTGTCAGGTGTTTTCTGTGGGATCTACATGCAAGGGGATTTCCTGCACAATCGAGGCCCTGTAACTGCAATCTGAGGGTTCAGAGGATTTGACTTTTTGCTGGAATTTCTCCAGCAGAGTTGAGTAATTGAGATGTACCTTCACATGCAATTCCCTTAGGTTTATTCTTGAGTTGGGAATATAGGAAATTGAGCTGTTTAGGCAAACAGCCTGTGTAAGCAAATATCAACAAATATGCAGCAGATAAAGCTGGGCAATAGAATTGCTACCTTCTAGGGAAATAGCAGAAATACGTATGAAACTATTCGTATCTCTTTAATGAACTCTTAAAAATTATTCCCTCAAGCTGCATATGGGTGACTTTGAATCCATTGTTAACATCTTTGTGTGTTTGGTTTCCTGGCACAGGAAGTAATAACCATAAAGGAAACAAACTCTTTAATTAAATTAGCACATGAGAAAAGGCAAGGGTTAGGGTTAAGGTTAGGGTTAATATGTCATAATATTACATTCAACGGCACTAGAAATATTAATGAAGCAACAGTCACTAGCAAGTACTTTTAAGATATAGCAACATGTATGTAATCAGCCAGGGTTTCTACTAAAAGAAAACACTGCTCTTTCTACTAAAAGTGACACTGCAAAGCTCTCCAGGCTAAACGGCGTGCCAGATACCTTAGTTAAACAGCATTGTGGTAAAGGGACAAGGACATGAAAGAAATTCCTACTCCATGTGAGAAAGTGTAAAAGAAAAGGCATGAGGCATTTCTGGAAATGTGAATTCCTGACTGCTATGCACAGCTGTACTGTGCTACTCTCTGTCTGTGGGAGCATGTACAAGGAATCAGAAGATAACCTATTTGGGTATGTTATACTGTATGGGATAGATTAATATATTGTGCATGTATGGTTTCATATATACAGATCCTCTGACTTTGGCCCTTTGTATGTGAGAAATATGTCTTTCTGACTCAACACTTTCTCAGTCATAAGCCACTCAGCAGTTTATGACCACAACTAAGAAACTGGCTGCAAAAAGACAGGGAAAAAGAAGAAAATCAGGCTTATGGAAGGGAAATACTGCCATGTCCTGGAGTTAGGACCTTCAGCAGAGCATTCAGGTCTTCTTCTGGTCTTGTTTCACAGACTGACTCTGCTTGTGATGTACTTGTTCATATGCAAATGACTGAAACAACATAAAACAGCGTTTCTTTTCCTGACACTGTGTAGAAATAAGCCACTTACTGTGGGGTTTTTTCATATCTGGGATTTAGAAAATAGTGATTTGTTGGAACAGAACCTGAAAACATATCAACAGTATTGAGAACAAGATCTTGAGAGGAGGCTTCACAGGGGCTGGCAAGTCCTCTCCCTCCCTGCACATGTGGAAGGACATGATGCTTGTCCACACCTCCTTGTACAGCAATGGCCGTGGTTCCCTTGCTTCCCTCTACCTTGCCCTGCTGGGCCTCAAGGTTACAAGTCTCCTTTACTCTAAAAACTTTGCAGGTAAAACCTGATGTTTTTGTTAGCCATGGTTCTTGCTTCATGGCTCAGGGGCAGCAGAAGTGTTTCAGTGAATTTAAACTTCCTCTGCTACGAAGGAAAGTAGAAAGCAATGTTAGAAAAGTGAGTCTTTTTAATGGTGTGTTGAACTTTTGTATGATTTTTGAATCAATGATAAGCAAAAACAAATGTTGAAAGAAAAGCTAGAGCTGGCTCTATTTCTACATCTTTCAGATATTGTTCTCTACTGCAATTAAGCTTCATATGTCAAGATGAAAGAAATTTATTCTTTATGTTTTTATCTTTAATTGAAAGTGGGCCTGGAGAACCGTGACAGTAAATCAAAACTGTATCACACTATAGTTACACATACAATCTGTATTTCTCCCATAGCAGTCTGAAAAGTTCACCTTTTTTTTTTTTTTTTATTTGAGAGGGGTTTT
>VYZS01000046.1:0-21041 GCA_013400695.1 Neodrepanis coruscans | reverse complement strand
AATTGCTGCCTTCCCTATCCGTCTCTTGTCCATTGATAAAACCTAATATCGTCCAAAACCAGGACATTAGACTAACAGAATCATAAAGACCTTTGTGTGAGGTTTTCAGTGACAGATGATACATTTATGCAGCTAGTGGGGTCTCTGTCCTCTCTTAACACAAATCCATGGTCTCTAATAGAACCACTCAAAGTCTGTGGAAATCAAGATGAATCTTTTTACTGTCTTCAACTCAGGCCTTTTCACTGATAAAAAGGCAGCACCTGGCAAGCATATGTAAACTCCTGTAAATTGTCAAGATTTGTAAGCTATCTCAGAAAAACAGGTGAATTATATTGTACACTGAAATACTCCATGATGATTTGTAAACACAAGCCAGTCAAAGCTGCATATGTGCCATTGTTTTCCAGGGAAGTAATTAAAGACAAGCTACAGCATTTTCTGAACTCTGTTACTGAGGAGTTTGTGCTTTCCTTTCTCAGCATGTCCTGCATTCATGGGAAGAAGTTCTTCAAAACAGGAAAGTATTCTTTCTCACATAATTATGGTGACAGAGGAATAAATTTGTTTAGTTTTGCTTTCTTCTGAAAACTGTTCTACACACTTTAATATTAATGTTCTAAATATTGCAATTTCTTCCAGTCTTTCATATCATGTTAGTAACACATTCTTTCCTAAATCACAAGTCATGATAAAATCATGATAAATAATCTTCCAGCACACACCATACACAACATTGTATGTTCCTGTTCTCAAAAACATAGAAATAAAATGTGTGACTACTAAAGGACAAAAAGTCCTCTCTGTCTTAGGAAATTCTTCTCTTCATCATAATGGTGAGCACTCCAGTCTGTTGCCTGTTGGGAAAATTGTTATTCCTCACACAACATATATCTGGCAGTACTTATAGTGTCACCTTGACCAAAAATTAAATATTGCCTCAATTAATACATAGGACTTTAAAAATTGTCCTTTTCTTATGTTGATCTGTGTTTCAGTGTGGTGATGCATTTCCCGTAGAAAATATCAGTATTGGCCTTTATTAGGCCTTAATGGCCTTTGGTACAGTTTCTGGAAAGCCAAGGTAATGAGAAGTGGACAGCCTTTGTAATCTCCATGCACAGTATCAATCAGCATTAGGTAAGCCCAAGTGGCTTAGAATGGAGTGTATTTTTGTGATGAAATGTCCCTGGAATACTTGCAAGACCTTTTGTCCTGAGAAGCTCCTAACAAGAAGAGTCATTGCAAGAGGCTATCATCAAAATGTGGAGTCTTTCTTGATCTCAGCTTAGCTGAAATGTGTCTGAAGTGTCTGTGAACTGTCTGGTCCTTACGCTAACTCTGCCCTCACTGATCTTCTTTGACATTCTCCAGACTCACAGATGCTTTCTCTTACTTTGCCTTAAGACACCATATCAATTTCCTAGTGCTCATTCCTTTTCCTGAATCTTCATACTGCAAACCTTTTCATGTAGCCCTTCCCTGCCAAACCCCTTCCTTCCTTTCATTATCTAAAGCATGTCTTCAGGCCCCGGCATCTGTAAGGATAATTTGGCAGAAACTAGAAATCTCATTTCATTTCAAGCTCATTCTTACAAAAGACCTAATAAGGAAGCAAATTGAAATATAAAATTAGTTAAATGTTGATTTTTGATTAACATAGTCACAATGGTGAGATAATGAACAGACCTGTAAAAATAAAATTGAATTTAAAATGTAGGTTATTAAAAATTTCCAGAATATTTAGACAAGGTGATTCCAGTCCATTTGAGAACTGACAACAGATGACTGAAAAAAGATTAATTTTTTTTTAGAAAGTGGGAAGCAAACACACATACAATCTGGAAAATGGTAGCCTGAAAAAGAAAATGAAAAACAAAATACAGAAAAAATGGGGAGATTTTCTTCCCTATCTTTCCTGTAGCTTCTCTTTGACAAGTCATATTTCTTTAGGAAGATGACAAAACAGCAGTTTATATCACCTTTTATACAGGAGAATATTTCCAGTTATTAAGAGAAATCAGAGAGAAGATACATGAAGACTTTGTGAGAGTTATGGGCAAATTATATTATTAATGACCAAAACACTGGCATTTATTAACATGATGCTGTGTATCCTTGTAAACTTTTGCTCTGAAATAATGCTTACATAGTGTACCTCACAACAGGGAATGTGAATGTTACAGACATAAATTCAATACTGTGGAAATGATTCAGTAATTTCACCTCTACTAGATGGAAAAAAGCCCTGGGAAGTTAGGCTCTTGCAAATACATTTTGGGAGCTCATCTGACCATTATTCTACCAGTTGGCAATCACTGATAATCATTATTATGGTAACCATATATCCCTTGCTTTAAAGTAGCATTCAAGGAAATTTTCAGGAATCTTTATTGAAGGAGCTGTTTCTCTAGATAGATGATTTTTTTTTCCCAAATGACATGCTAAGACTGATAAAGATATCACCATAAGAAGTTGTGAAGCTTTTAAATAGCAGATGGTCCAACATGATTTGTTATTGACTAAGTGCATCCATGAACTCTAAAATACATAAAAAGCACATGACCCTTTGGTTAAAGTACAAATATAACCCATAAACTTATCTCACTGCTCAAACAGCATTTAATGTCTACTATACAAAAGATGTTGAAGCATATCGGCACATGGCTAAAGGACATAAAAATATAAATAATCCTCAAACTTTTCTGTTATTCTTTAACTATATTGGTTCCATCAAACACCCTGAAAATATATGTTTGGTCATCACAGACAAACCTGACTTCTTAGGGTCAGCTGTGTGAAGAGATCACAGTACAAGTTGTCACCAGGAAAAAGTAAAGCAAGAACTTATGAAAGTAGATAGAATAGGAATCACATACTTGGGAAGAAAATGCACGGCTTAGGTCTTGAGAAGGTGAATGAGAAACAGGCTGAATAGAAAAAGCCATGTAGCAAGAGTCTGTGAGAACACACATTTAAAGACTGGGCACTGTTCTTTGAGCACCACGTTTCTTGAAGGAGAAATTTAAAGTAAAGTGTCTCTTCTGTTTGCCTCTGCTTCCAACTAACTTTATTTACTACTGTTGCTGGGGATTGGAAAGGCAAACAGGGCTTTGTTGCTGTAAGCAATTCAGTTAAATTTGGTTCCTTTTTTTTTGGTTTTGTTGCGTTGTTTTGCCTTGGGTTCATCTCTGCACTCTTATTTCTATGAGTCCTTGGTGTTTCACCAGTCAGCAGAAGATTGCTTTTTTAATCAGGTATCAAACCTCTCATTCACTTTTGCTGGCTGTGCTCTATTCCTTACAAAGACAGAAAAAATGATATAGCCCAAGCCTGCATAAGTGAGTGACTACCCTCTGAGTGCTGCACCATGATAGTTAGTGGTTGCTTTCAGGGTACCAGGTTCCTCAAAATATTTGTCTGCTTTTGATTCCCTGAAGAAAGACTAAGATGTGAGGTACGATCACAACACTATAACCATATGTGAAATTACCTCATTTGGATTGAATATTGGGAGCTGAGACAAGCCTGGGAAGGTCCGGGCATCATTTGACTGATTCTTGATGTTTCAGCCTTGCCTGCACACATTCTTGCTGATTAATATTTCTCATATCCCATGTGATGTGGTATGGGCCACATACAAAAAAATTAAAAGCTCACTTTTTTTCTCGTATTGCATTTGTTGCCATATGCTGCACTGGTCCACAGAGAGAGCTTATTCATGGCAGAAACAACTAGTTTTTACACGACTGGTTTTGGACTAGAGACATGCACCTATGAGAACACACTAAAATGAGACCACAAAAAAAATAATAACCCATGTTCACTTCAAAAAAATAGGGCCTCAGTTTAAAATAAAGTGAAGAACTACTTACAATCCAGGAAAACTTCATAGAAATTAATAAATGCTTTTCAGCCTCACAAAGGAGGTAAGAAAGGTGAGCAAGTAACATCCAATACATGAGCCACCCTTCTGTCTATCTGTGTCTCTAATGTGCCTTCAGAGCATTGGTCCCCTTGAAATCAATACCATGGCTACGGAAAAGAGAAGAGCAAAGCAATATTTACCCACCACAAGATTTTTTTGGGACAGATTTTCTGACTAGTGTTTATTCTTTGCAGAGTTTTTTAGGAGAGGAACATTTATTTTTACTGAGCTTCATAATTTCCTACTCCAGCTGAGCACTAAGAACCTCCACATACAGTTTTCATTCACGAAAATCCTGTGAAACTGCTTCCTGCTTCTCATTATTCTACAGCTCTCTGTGTCTTCATTGCTACTAGTACTAAATCTATGTATATTCATTAACTAAGAACTAGAAAAATTGTAGATGCGCAGAGAGCAGAAGTTTCTCACAGACATCTAATGGTTGAAATGTAAATCTTCCTACTGCAGAGATGTAAATTTAAACAAACCCAGCCAGTATCCTGGAAGGTATTTGAAGTCGAAACCACTGCTGCTAATCTTATTTTGCCTCCTCTTTGCTGGAATGGCAGTGTCAGCATTGCAACTGTAGAAGTGCCAAGCACAGAAGGAATAATTCAGTTTTTCAGTTTGTTTTCATGTTTCAAATTTTGCATGAATATAGATTTATGAGTAAAGATCAGATATTTGTATATCTCAAAATCTATTATGAGACTTAATATTTATAAAGATTCAGTGTTCATAGTGTGAGACTAACAGGAGGTAACTGAATTAGAGGCTGTAGTGTGAACATTAGGAGATATCATTTGTCTTGAGTTATTGAATCAGTACAGAATATATTAAATGTTGAAGACAAGCTGGAGAAAGTCCAGTCAAAACCACAGAAGTGATAAGAAATTAAGAAACATGTCCTGTGAGGACAGGTTGACAGGAAAAAAACCATATTTATGTAGAAGACTCGGAGACATGATAACAGTTCTGGTATTAAAAGTTTTGTTGATGAAAATCTGGTGACATACTACTCTGTTGTGACCATAGGGAAAAGCAAGAAATAAGCTTGAATTGTTACAGTAGAGACTTATAATAGATGTTACAATTTTTTGTGGTGTCAGGAAAATGGGAATGAGCTAACTAGTTCAGCAGAGAAACCTGGGCATATCTGGAGTACAATTCTCATAATCTGCTTTTGGATAACTTCTTTAGAATAAGACAAATCATACCCTTGGAAGTACCTGTTTCTCCCTGTGGACTCTGAAGCAAGCCTGGAGTGACTAACTCTGATGTAGTCATCCTCATTCCACTAGATGAATCCCCCCCCCACCAGATGTCCAGCTTGACTTTACAGTCCCAGAGAACAGAGGCCATCTTGGCATTTTGACAAAAAATAAGGATGTTATTTTTTCCTGAAGTTTTGTCAGGACACCAGATTTACCCTGTCTCTTCCTGTCAAGCTGTAGCCCTGAGAACAAATTCATTCCCAGCACTATAGCAGCCAAGGTGTCAGGACCTCTCTTGTCCCAGTTCTTGACCCCACCATGCAGGCCAGCACAGGATAGGAGTGTTTTCCGTCTACCTTATGCCCCTTAAAAAAAAAATTAAAAAAAAAAAAGAAAGAAAGGAAACAACATTGAGTGTTTTTACAAGGTAATCAGAAAAGTGTTAACTAGAATTGGTCTACATATTATTCATCCTGCTTCTGTGGTGGGTCCACTCCTAAGTTCATAACTGAGATCCTACTTTTTCTGCCATCATCTTGTAAGTAAGATGAATTTAAAGGAAAAGACAGCAGAATACTGAATTGCAAAATCTCACTAATAGTAAGATCTGTCAGATCGGAGTAGTAAATTATCTCATGGGTAAGGGAGAAAATCAATGAAATGGATTTAGATCATCATGGAATACAAACTGTGAGTAGTCATCCCAAGAAGCCCTTGAAAGCCTGGACCAGAGGAAATCTAACAGGTCTTTTTGATGGTTAGCATCAAAAAGTTTTAGATTACTCTGACAGAAAGTGTATTTTTCTCACAGATCACTAAAAGACAAAAGCTCCACTAAAAAACAAAAGCATTCAGCTGAGGAACATTCCTGTACATACCTATCCATATCTATTCATAAGAGGGTGTTACCTCTGTTTGGTAATCAATATGACAAATTCTCATTGTCTCTCTTGCTGTAATATTACAGAATACAGACCCACCTGCAGAGTAGGTACATGGGAGTACCCTCCCATGTACAAGCTCTTTATTCAATACAGTTTTCCCTCCTTATGGTAACACACTTGCTACAACTACATGCTGCCAAGAGCTGCATCTTGAGCCTCCCACTCCTTGTGGGGAAAGCTGCTGTCAGAGTCACAGCAGTTTTGATCAACAAGAATGTTGGGATGTTGTATACCAGAGGCAGTGATGCTGGTTGATGGGGCTTTTTCTCATAGGCAGAGCCCAGAGCAACTGGTCAAAGGAGCACTGGTGTGTCTTTCTGGAAACTGAATTTGTGTGTAGGGTGTATTTCTGACCATTCACACTAACACCAACAGCTTCCATTCAGTAATGAATATTTAATTCCCCTCTTTTCTGAACTGTTTTGGATGCTGGGCAGCTCTAGAGAAATTCCCTAAAATCCTGCCAGTTTCATCAGTTTCTGAGATATATTTTTCAGTACTGAACTGTTGAAGTAACAAGATGTAATATTACTTTTTCCAGAAACGGTCCTGTGTTCTCCTCATGAGCACTTCAGGACTGGTGGCTCAAAAGAACAGTGCTCCTTTCTTATTCAGATATCTCAGTGAAAATATTCATATGTCTGAAGGTGAGTATAAGCTTAAGTGGTTTGGTGGATAAAAGCCAGTTTGCTCAGTAGCATCTCTGTTGGATAAAGTACCCACAAAGTAGCCTGAGAAGGTAGATTAAAAATCCATTCATCATACACAGCACATTTTAGCTATCCAGGATCCTGCTTAGATACATTAAGGATATATTTTAAGTTCTCAGATGCAGAGTCATTCTGCTTTTAGTAATTTCAAAATCACAAAGGAACGTATGCTTTCAGAGAGACTCTTAGTGAGCATAAGATAACTATTGGTGTTCATAAAGGAAGAGTTATGGAAATATTAAGCACATTGGGACCAAATCATAATTCACAAAAGGGTTATATAGAAGCATAAATCTTTGGTCCTGACTCACATAAATGAATGTCAGACAAGAACTGCAATATTTGTATTTGGAGTACAAACACTTGAGTAAAGTGGCAGCTAATGCAGTCATGACAACAACAAGAAAAAGCCACAAAAGAGACAGTAGCAGCACTTTGTACTAAGATGCACTTCTACTCATCATTGAAGTCATGGGCTAAACGTTGCATTTGTTTTCCTTTTTGTTGACCTTGGATTTTTAATCACTTTCTTGTGACCTTTCTCAGATGTCTTGATTCATGTTATGTTCACATACGCTTTTTTTTTTTGAAAATGACACTCATTATCAGGATTATCATAGCATTTCTGTGCAATAGAAGAAGACAGGTCTTATTAAAAAAAAAATTCATTGGAATTCTGCTTCCATTTCAATAGTCACTTGAGTAACTTTACTAATTTCAAAATGTGATCTTCTACCAGCTCTAGCATCCAGATAGTTCTGGAGATATTTCACAAATGTTCATGAATTAGGAATCATGAAAGTTGCTGTTAGATAAAGATAACTATAATCCTTTTGCAATGGACTTTTGCAGCAGGAGAAATGGAAGCAGAAATGTGTGCAACACAGAAACATGGCAGTTCTGGAATAAATAGAGGAGTATTGAACCAAGGTGAATTTCTTGCATTTCAAGAAAGACAACTGAACAGAAAACCTGGGAAACTCCATCCCTTTCTTCTTTCCCTTAACCACTAAATAAAACTCTTCACATCATCTTTAAATGGGGTATTTTTGTTAATGAAATAGAAGCCGAAGTAGCTATAGACTTCACATGGAAATGGAAAATGCTAGTCCTTGCAAATTTGTCAAACTGAAGGCAAAAACCTGAAAAAGTAGCAGCAAATACTTAAAACCTAGGAAAAATGCCCAAAACATAAAAAGCTAAAAATAATTAGATTTTTAGTTTCAGTTTAATAGAAGAAAAAGAAGTTAAATTGGACAGGGAACTAGTCAAGATGCACTGTTTTTCCACATACATAGTAGCAGACTTGACAAAAAGACAGAGCAGGGATCAAAAACCAAAAACCAACTGCACAGTCAGAGACTAGGTAAAAAGGACTGTGTAGCTGTAACAGTTTACAGCCTCCTTACACACAGTGATCATCCCTGATGTCACATAAGGAATCAATTTTCTTTGGGCAATCTGAAATGTAGTAGTTCTAGATTCCTAGGAACATTTTCTGAAATTTCCCACAACTGTTAGGCATAACCTAAACCCCCCTGTGGTGTTGTTTGTCTGTTACGCATATTAAAATGAAGGAAGAGATGGCCTTGGGATATCTATGCACACAGGGATTTTTCCTCAGTTTTCCAAAGAAATAGAACTGACAACCAGTCTCCTTACTGCTTCAAAGAACAACCTTTACTACATGTATATTTTACAGCTCACTGAATAGGGCCTTATCAAGAAATTAATGCTACTATACATCTCTTTTCCCTTTTCAGCCTTCCAGCAAATGATGAGCATGGGAAACATAATATATAGAGACCATAAACTTCAGTGCCTGCACACTGAAGCTCTAACTTTTACACTCTTTTACAATTACTGTTCTTTTATGGAATGATAATATTTAGAACCCCTGGAGTCCAAGAAAGAATAGACCCACAAAGCCAAATTGTGAAAAGAGCACAGAGAAAGCACAAGTTTTCTCATTAATAGCCTGAGATTTTTTTATCAGATATAAGAAGTCAAAAGTCCTTGCAAAACCAGCTGTCACTAGTTACAGCCGTTCAAGCTCTGGCTATGCAATGCCCACTGCAGGCAGGGAATATCCTGCATCTGATAGGCTGCACGCTTCCACCCATGATTAGACTTTTCAAAGTGGGAAGCCAGTTGAAAGCAGTGTGGNCGGAGCAGAAAGCAGTCGCCAGGGCCGCCAGCGCAAGGCAAAGTCGCCGTACCATGGCTTGATTGTTTTTAACTTTCATTTTTTAGCCCCACGACAAGCAGTTGTTTGGATCAGTCTCTTATCATGTCAAGTTTTTAAAGCACCAGACAAAAAATCAAGAGATGCTGGTGGTGCTGGGGAGAGAAGAGTATCAGGCTGAAGTACACCAGGTGATAAGGATACAGGTTTAATTCTGTTTGTTAAAAAAATGGTAGAACACAAGTATACAGAATGAATAATATCAACCTTTATCCATAGAGACGATCCAAGAATATCTTTCTGGATGAAACCACAGGAACGTTTATCTTGCTAACACCAAAGTCAAGCTGTATTTATTGACCAAGACAAAGGCAGGGTATATTCAGCCGCTGCAGATCTGCATCAAAGCTCCAAATTGACCAGATCAGAAGAAGAACTCCAACTCCACTACTTAGAATAAAAAGGGTAACACAAAGGAAAAAAAAACAAAAACAAAAACATACTATCTTTCTTCATGCTTTAAGCATGCTTTTAGCTGGTAATAAAAATTGCAGTCATTAGTTAGAATGATCCTTCAAGTCTTGTGTAAAATCGACTTGCTCTATTTTATATTGAAAGTGCATTTTATATAGCCTCATCAGTGTTAAAAACATGAGCTTTTCTCATGTTCAACAAGTAAATGAAAGTAAACTCAGCCTCACCACAAAGTACTTTTTCTGCTTCAGATCACAGTGGATAAAAAGCAAAGGAAAAGGATGAAGCTCAAAATTTCCTTGCAAAAACTGTCTCTGCCTCTTTGACTGAGGAAATTGCTTTATTTATGCTTCAGAAGATTTCACATTCTACTTACACTTTGAGATGCAAGAATGTTCTTAGATATTGATGCAGCAACAAAGACCTGAGTGGGTTTTAATCTATGTCAGAGTTGGAGACTTAGACATGACCCATGCTTAATTTTGAGGCTGGATTACAGCTCTGCAACCTGAGTTAGCCTAGTCATGAAACTAGCTAGGAATCTGCAGTTTGTATACAATACAAAACTCTTCTTTTTTTTTTTTTCAATGGGATGCATCAATCTATTGTGGATTAGCTCTCTGGACCCTTTCACAGCAACAAAACCATTACAGGTTTGACTTGATGTTTATCTGAAGAACATAAGATCCATTCCAGGCACTTTGGGAATCCCCAGATGTGTATAACAATTTGGAACTGAAATTGTTGCAGATTTAATGCAATAGAGGCCCTTTAACTCTGATGTTAAAATATTGATTAACATTTTGGACTGCAGTTGTTTCAGAAACCCTACTCCCTGAGGCAAATCAGACTGATTGACCAAAACATCAACAAATCAACCTTTACTATTTGGAAAAATCTCACCCAGTTATCTCTTTTTCTTGTTCCTCTATCTGCTTTCAAAAAAACAATCTTATATTTAACTCTACAGCTCTCTCCCTTTTCCATAGATCAATTTGCTCATAGGATGAATTTTCCTGCAAGGAGACACTCGGTCCTCAGTTTAAGTGCAGTCATTTTCCTAAATCCTACAAAATTTTTTGGGACATAGCAATTTTTCAGAGAGAAGATTCAGCTAGAAAACTTTTTTTTTCTAAAATCTGACTAAACACTCCTCATGAAACAGCTGCAATGTGTCAGGAACACAGAGACAAAACCTGTCATAACGTAGCTACAGCACCTCATCCTAGAGTATGTCCAAGACACTAACCCTAAGGCAATCCTGTGACAGCCACACTCTTCATCATATAGGATTTATTAGGAAAATATGACAAAAAACATACTATTGTCTAGTGGATAGAATGCTTTCTCTGAGTAAAGAGGTCCTAGCTATTTGTGAGTGAACACAACTACTGAACATAAAATGTTTTGGTTAAACACATTCAGGTCTTCTACCTCTCATACATGAAAGAAATATTACTTGCTAGGACTGACAATATGCAGGTGTTAAAGGAGCTCACAGAAGCATAAACTCCTGGCTTAGGGGAGAAAAATGCAGAGACAGTGTCAAGGAGTCAGTGTCAAGTTAAAATTCAAGAGGTTTCTAAGCCTCTTGGCTACCCATCTTCCATCATTGTAATGCCACACATTCGTAAGTAGCATAGTTGACAAGTTTTGTGACTAAGGCTGATTTAATCTTGCAACTATCTGGTATAGTTGACAGTAACTATATTAAAGTAGATGCTATCAGAAGTGAGCTACTAGTGACAATGCCCATGTGTGTATTATACAGACAAATAAGGGAAAAAAACAACCAACCCAATCAACAGTGTCTTGTTTACATTCTTCTTCTCCCTTTGTATGAACAGTAGACAGCAGCATTTTCCACAATTGTTTAGCAGCAGTTTTCCACTTGTAAAGCCACACATAGGATTCTTCATATGTGGCAGGGAAGATAAAATAGCCATAGTTGACAGTCTGGTGTTTAATTGCACTGTTTCTGACACAGAGCATATTGCAACTGATTCCCACATCCCTTCTGCCTTGAGACAAGGCAGGGGCACTGCATCTACATGGTGGCAAGAAGGCATGGCTGACTGCCTTTACCAAGTCAAGCCCTGTAAAGCCAAATTGCAAGTACCTAACAGAAACATGAATTTTTGCCTTGGAGTATGTTTTGTGAAGCTCTGACCTACTGAATGAGGCCTTAATTAGAAGCAGTATTTTATTTACATGTCCAGAATCCACTCAAGTCTTCTTTTCGTTTACTATTATTACTACAAGACTAATTGTTTACTAATAATCCATCATTTTATTTGTCAGGCTGGCTCATGAGCCAGGAGACAAACACCTCAAAAACCCTTAACCAAAGTATCAGAGCAAAGCAGGCACCGAACATATGGGAATCTAAGGCAGGACTCCATTTTATGGAGTATTGATGCTGAAGCACATAAGCTGCCATGGACTAAGCAGGCAACAAATGTACTTACTAATTACTACTAATTGCTGCTGTCTAGACACCATGTAAAGACTAAACTACCAGCCTTGTTTACAAACCAGCAAATACCTGCATCCTCTTCTCATATTATTCTGGATCACTGCGTGTTAAGTCACCAGAGCTGAGTTTGCATACAACAATGCCAGTAAGAAAAACAGTACCTTATTTTTGCAGTAATCTGAACAACTGCATAAAGTGAAGAGAAATGGAGAGTCAAGCCCGGTGTCACTAACAAAATTTATTTCCCTTCACCAAATCCTTACTGTGTTTTTATTCTCTTCCACAGAAGAAAGTAATTTTCTGCATTAAACTCTCAGTCAAAGATCCATAGATGAGAATTTTTAAGGCTTCCAATAGGCAAAAAGCTCACATGGATTTTGTGGCACAAACCATTTAAAAAGTAGATTATTCAGTTTTGTTTGTTTTCCTCTAAACCAATAACAGTTCAAGTAGAAAATGTCAGTACTGTCATTGTCATCACCCTGTTGCAAAAACACCTCCTTGTGATTGCTTTCACAAAAAAAACCGTAACAAGGACTTCCACAAAGTTGTAATTATTTCCCCACACCTTTCTGTAAATAGTTTGCAATGATTTAAAAGTCATGAGATCGTAGTCATTGCACCCCTACTCATCTTTCCTACAGAGATATACTCTACAGGAACAAGCATGAAGAATCAGAAATATCAAACACTTTATACAGGGCACATATATAATGTCAACCATCTTATCTCCACATTGTTAATGCATCTACCATTACTCTTCCTCATGGTGTTTTCTCTGGTTTTATCTGTCGTGAAAACTAAACTCATATTTCATGCACTGGATGGACAACATTTTAAAACATGTATTAATGATACCTGCACAGGAAATTCTTATCTGTATCACACTAGTCTTGCATAAGAAAACATTTTAAATGAGGCTGCACAACAGAGAAGAGTTAAAGTGAGCAATGGAAATAGCAAATGAAAACAGAATAACATGGAGATACATGGAAATGAAGGAAGTAGAGAAGAGCTTTCGGAACAGAAAAAAAAGTTTATCTGGAGGGGCCAAGTTAATGTACTGTTCTTTACATGGAAGAAGGGATTTTTTTACATATTTTACTTCCCTAAATGAAAGAAGAGCTGTCATCAAGAAATGGTACTAGATGCTAAAGTGAGCCTGAATCTAAAGTGGAATAATTAAAACAGAGGTATTTCTTGAAGTCTTAAGACTGTTGGGCCTATCAAGGAGATAATAAGGCTCAGAGAAAGGTATGTAATATTACTGTTCAAACACAGTTATGAACTTATTTGCCTGACCCAAGGCTGAATTACCTGAATCCGCATAGATTGAGGCAAACCATTGCCTGTAACCAGTCAGACACGCACAGATAAAACTCTACCTTGGGAAATGGTGCAAACTGAGCTGTAAGGTTGCAGGCAGCTTCTTTTCAAATTTCCCAGGTGAATCAGGAGAAGTAGCAAGCTAGTGTAACCAGTCAATAACTGTGTCAATATCCCTCAGCCAAAATATCCGCATTTTCTATGCATATGTTAGCTTTACCTTGCCACAGCACAACAGGAAGCCCTTGGCTCAGGCCATAGTTGAAGGCAAGATGCGCACCTCAGATTGGCACACAGAATACGTATAAAAACATAGACTGTGTGTAGAGAGGGAAAAAAGGGACCCAAGGTATCAGTTAACTATACATGCTTTTTTTCTCCTACTGTCATATATTCAATACTCCTTTGTTTTTTTTCCTCTTATCTGCAGTATAATAATTAAAAATATCAATGGTACTTTTCTTGACATCTCTGACTAGCTCAGCATTTTGAGGTTTGGAACTTATTTAAATTAGAAAGAAAAATTGGTGAAAGCACGCGGGATTTTTCAGACACCACCACCCTCACATACACCCCCCCGCCCCCCATCCTCCGCCACCTCTATTAACAAGAATTAACAGTCATGCTTTCTAGAGCACAAAGGGGACCTAACATCCAGGAACAGCTTTCCAGCTGGTGGCTTTCTGTCTCCTCAAGAGAAATTGGACTCAAACGTCACTTGTCAAGCCTTTATTTAGTGGCAAACTGCTGTTTTTCCAGAAATCTTGAAAAAATGTCCTCTGTCTTCAAAATGCTTTGTCCAGTTCCTTCTGCCCAGACCATCTGAATTTGTGAACAACTTTCTATTCGCTTTTGGTTTTGGTTGGAATCACGTATTTTGTTCTTTCTCATAGCTCCCTGAAGTGCAATACACAAAAAGAAACTTAACACTCCAGATAAATTCAGCCTACTTAGTTATTCTCAACATCTTTCTATTTCAGACCAAAGTGCATTTTTTGTTGCATTTCCAAGCCATATTTCCTTAAAAGCAACAGAAGAAAGGAGGAAGGAAAAAAAAAAGGAAGAACATGGGTTGATGTTAACTTCACAGGGTTTCTCTGTCCACAACTGGCCTCTTTCTGGCTTTCACAAGTCCCAAAATACCTTTATTCTTGATGTTTCCGCTGATGCTAGGTGGCTGTTTTTCTGTGTGTCTCTTCGGGAGAACGAGGCTTTCCAGTATACTTTTGTATATTATATGCCTCCAAAGCAAAACTTTTCCTCAGCAGGAATCCTAAGTAACTTTAGACCAAAAAAAAATGCAACAAACACACACACAAAAAAACCCAAACCAAAACAACAGTGAAGTAAAATAAAAACAAACAAATGAACACCCTCACTGAAACAACAAACAAACAAAACCAAAAACAAAGACCAATCGAACAAAAACAAACCAATCAAATTAAAAACCCAGGTCATAATCTGTATTCAGGGTCTAAAATATTGAAGATGAAGGACATAAAAATGGCACTGAACTGTGTACACTGGTTAGATAACTCTCAGTAATTTTCTTGTGGAAAAACAGGTTGTGTTTTAATAAAACTCAATACTTCATCATGTATTTCACCATACCATACCATTAATTGCTCTACATATCTTGAGGTATACTCATAGTCCTTGAAGCTGGAGAATCTTCTTAGCTTGTTGTGGAATGGAGCATGTATTGAGCTTTCAGATGAGTTTTCTATGGGAGAATTAATAGCACAACCAAAGAAGCTCTGCGAGAGGAGAGCTGAGAGCAGTGCTGATGGGAATTCCTGAAGATTGATGAGTACTTATTTTGAACTCAAAATCAACCACAAAAAGACTTGTTGAATTTTCACATAAGCTTGAGGAAATGTTTTCTCGTTAACTTCTTGGCTGAAAAGGTCCCCAGTAACAATTCAGTGCTGTAGGATTCACAAACCTGACACTTTAGCAGCCACAATAAGTCAAGGCAGCCACTAGAAGAGGACAGAGGGTTGCTGTGTCTACCATGACACCCCCTTGTTGCACCTCACTATTCCTAAATTACTGCCTTAATTCACAAATGTATCAAACCCAAAGATTATTTCCATTAGAAATGTGTCATTCAGAGTTCAGTTTTGTGAGCAGTTCAAGCAGCTTCAGCAGTGATACTGAGAACAGACAGCTCAGGTCAGATTCCTTTGCTGAGAAATTCACCAGCACCTTTTCTCAAATTCTATGGACACTAAGCTTCAATATGCTTGCAATTTGATTTTTGATTTTCTGCAAAGCAGAATGCCACAGGCCTTGCATGTAGTAAATAAAATATACCTTTGTTTAGTCACTGTGCTAGACAAAGTCAGCCAATAACCTCCTTGAAGCAGAAATTCTGGGTGCTAGAGACACTGGGACTCTGCCATCGACTGTAGGGCATACCCAGGGGCTGCTGCTGTAGGCAACAGGGAACCAATTCTCTCCTTATCCAGTCTACATCCTAAGGGGATAACAGCTCTTCCTAAATCTTCTTCATCTCAATACACAGTGGATATCTGTTAAGGTACCCAATCATCATGTGCTGGTTACCGTGGGACAAAAACCGTGAGACAAAAACAGAATGAATCCAACAGGCACGTCTCAAGGCTAAATTTCTCATTAGGCCGCATAGGTTTGCATTCCTTTCTAACAAGGCATATCGCAAGGCCTAAGCGCAAGGACATAAGAAAAAACATTAAACTGCAGTAAACAGCACCTGCTAGGTAAAAAATAGCACTAGAGGTTACTATAGCAATAAAGTGTCAGCATTAGCCAGCTTTGTGACCTTAGCCAATTAGCTGGTAGCTTCAGGTGTAAACAATATACGTGTGATGTGGAACCAATCAAGTAGCTTGTAAACACGTGTGTGAAACTGGAACACTTCTAAATGTAATTGAAAGTAGAGAATAAACGATTTGACTTTGCATCATATTGATGTGTCCATGTCAATCCCGAATCCTGCTTGAATGTCGGCCACGACAATCATGAGAAACTTTTTGGTTTAATAATTAGCTAGTTTAATAAGTAATACTTTATGGATGTATTTATATTATAATTTGATTCCCACATCAAAAACACAGTTTGCAGTCCTAAAACACTTTTTTTCTGCAGCCTCAAAGAAACAAACAGACATTTGCCCCGCTGCTGATTCTGGTGTCACTCAAAGGTCAACTAGCTGCCCAGCTTTTATCATTGATAAAATTCAATTTATCATTGATTGGCCCCAGGCCACACAGCCCCAGGCCATACCCTCAGCCAATATGAGTAGCAGCCAAGGCAGGCTGTTGCATGAAGCATGACACAGAGCATGAAGCTTTATTTTTGATTCACTTCAGCTTAGGTGGTCAGCCATTTCAATGCAAGATCCTGTCCCCCGTGCACCATGGTGTGCTCCTCACACTCAAGTGCTGTGGGATGCTCCTCCCTCTCCTCTCAGGACTGTGGGCAGTATCTGTTCTAAAAATGGACCTGAATCCAGGGATCAGCACATGCTAATGTTTATGAAGGATCTTTTTTTTTTTTGGCAGAATCAGTCTGCAAAGGACCATAGGTAATGTTTAAATAGTGACTTTTTACCCAGGGAAAACTAGTGCTTTACACTCTAAGTAAGAGGAGAACAGGTTAGCACCACGACAATGTCTAGGCAGGATGCAACTAGTGCTAGATTCCCATCTTCAGCTACCTTCCTGGTGCTGCTGTCCCAAGAGAAATTGCTGTTTTTGCAGAAATACTGGCCACCTAAGGTGAACTACGCATGAACTACTGTGGAGGGGAAGAGACAGACACCAAACAGGGAGGCACAGTTCTTTTCTTGGGGAAGATGCCGACCCTAGGTCAGCACAGATAAGAGGAGAATACTGACAGTTGAGGAAATAAGGAAATGAGGAAATAATGCCATGTGATTTTTTTAAAAAAGGCTCCTGAGTTGCACAAATGCAACCAGGTGTGCACAAATCCATTCTGTCCCAGATGCTCATTGCAAAAGAATGCATTAGTGGGAAATAGCTTCCTTCTTTCTATTTTGGCCCTTGTGAGGAGCTCTGCACACCCACGCAAGATGAAAAAGCTCATATAGGAGCACAGAACAGGCAAACAAAATTATACTATCATGGGTGCTGTTCCCATCATGATATTAGCCAGATGGCCTAGATATAGCCTAGTCAAGATACACAGATTTAGAGAAAGCAGTAAATCAAGATGTTCAAAAGTTGTGGCTTTTGAAAAACATGTTGTACTGCTTTTATTTTACTGCTATTCTTTAATATTTTACATGAGTTTTGAATGGATTCCAAGTAACTACATAGGTTAAAACTGATTTTTTTAAAGGTCTGATAATAATCTCACTGATGGGGATAAGACTTTTGCCAAAAAAAAGCACTATTAACAAAGGAACTCCAGTACAATTGCAGAGTTTTGTAGCATTGAGATACCCCCAAGCTCACCCTTAATGGAGACTATTGACCAGTAACAGCCTCACTGACTTGAAGTCAGACTAAATATCCATGGAGAAGACATTCTCTTACAGTTATTTCCCTGCAGCACAGTAACTTCTAACATGTCAACAACTTGAAAAGAACCTTTCTCCTCCAGGCAGCCTTTACCCCTTTATCTTAAGAGAGGGATGGATGTTACTGTGTTCCTGGCTTTTCAGGAAACACCAGCCTGGACTTTTTAACCTCCCTGTCCTAACCCTCCTGACAGTCTAAGTGACATAAATAAACCACACACTGTTAAGTCATGGCTCCATTACTTGGGTTTTTGTCAGCTCTGTATTTCAGCCATGGCTGAAAAAGCTGAAACTTCAATAAATATCTGTATATTTACTGTGCTGCTGCTTTACTGATGAAATTTGAATACAACCCCTAAACTATTGTGGCACCACTACAGTGAAATTAGATACATCAGATAATTTGCCTCAGGCAGCTATAAAATAACTGGCATCCCGGCCATTTGTGGTTTAACATAGTGGGGCTTTTGGTTTAGCCACTCCAGCCAAAGCAGTCCCTTTCTAAATTTCCCGTGGGTTTTTTTATTTAAACAAAATCCAATTCTCCCAGGCTCTGTAAGGAGTAGCAAACCTGGAGGTCCTCATTTTCTGTTTTCATTTAAAAGCTGGGGCATACTCCTGTGTTTCCACCCTTACCATCTCTGCTTTCCCTGCACTTATGTCGCAGTCAGAGCTGCCTCAGCTGTTGGTCCCAGGGAAACTTCCTCTGCTAATGTTTCTGGGAAAAGAAGAGATTTGTAGCCAAACTGGTAGTAAGGCTGTGGTTGCATGCATATTGGCAAAGTTTGTTTTGTAAAGATTTAATATGAGGCAAATCGACTAGATGGAAGTTTCTGCTTCTTTGGGCTTGCACAGATGCTTTGTCTGAGGTCTCCTTATCTTTGCCTGTGAACAGCTCACGTGATTTTCCATTCTGAGACAATGTGTTATACACAAGTTGAATATTCAAAAGAAGAAGGAATACTTAAAAATTTTTGAACTTTTTAAACATTTTGGACTCTGAAAATCTCCATGAATCTCCACAAAATGAAGACTTATGTGGTGCTAAAAGAGAAAGCTTGTTCTCTCACCCCCTCCTCCTTTGCCCACCAGCTTCCTCTGTAGAAAAGGAGTTCTGTCCACATCTGGCAGAGAGATATAGCTGAAAGGAGCCAAAAGCGAGACCCAAATAAGCTAGCTTATTTTTCAGAAGCTGCTGAGCTGAGTTTGAGGGGCACTTCCAACAGAAGAGAAGCAGGGAGGTGCATCAGGAGCAGTGGGAAGTTTACAGTCAGAAATCTGGGCCACTAGCAGATGTGAACATGTGCCCCATGTTAGTAGTGGTTCCTCTATCCAGATGAAAGCTCCTTGCCTTGCCTTGAGGCCCAGAGGTTAAAACTGAAAAGAAGAAAAAAAAACCAAACATGTAGGAGTCTTCAGATGACTGAATAGAGAAAGGGATTTGGTGCTACAGGGAGTTTTATGAAAGAAATTAAATAGTTGGTCAAAAAAAGATGCCTCCACAACAAAACACATTGAAACACATTGAAAGACACCTTCACACTCTGAGATTCCACAGGAAATAAGAAAAAATTATCAGCATTTTGACTTGATTGTCTAATTGCAGTTTTCTCTTTTTATGGGAATTTAATAATTTAAATTAATTTAAACTTAATAATAAAATAAATTTTATTATTAAATTTAATAATAAAATAATTGGGTTGTTTAGTGTGCAACAGATTACACCAAGGACCTTTGTGACCAGTGGTCAGACAAATTTTAAGACAGCAAAAGGGGTGTTACTTAATGAAGATACTCTTAAAAGTCTCCTTAATCCACCCAACTTTCCAAACATGTCTAGAAGTCAGGGATTAATTTGAATTCATTATAAATCGTTCATTTATTTTTCTTTTCTTCCTTGCCACAGATTTCTAAGAAGACTGAGGTCTCATGTTCATTCTTGCTAACTACAGGCTCTGCTTGGCCCTGGGTACCCTGGAAATCAGACATAATATTGCAGACTTGCTCTCAGTCCATGAGAACTCAGGAAAGTGGATGGGGAGAGTAGAGTCTAATTTTCAAAACATGGAATCCTTAGGCTTTGGCCACTCTGCCCAGTGTCCTGCTGTAGGTCAGGGTGCTCCTGCATAACACTTGTCATGCTAAGACACTTGTAGCAAAGGGTTCTCTGTGTTGACAACTCCTGTGAGCTCAGTGGACGTATACTGTGTTTCTTTTATGCTTAAAAAAATACAGTAACATGAGAAAATAAGCAGGTAGCCCTATCACTTAGAAACCAGCATTAACGCAAGCCTCAGATGAAGTGAAAAATAATAAATTCACTTATACAATCAAAATATAGACAACAGAGACAAGAGTTTTAAAGATCAGTAAAAATAAATAAACCCATAATTATATGGTTATATACTTCAGATCAGCTCCAAGTGACCTCAATCCTCTGCCCCAGAAGGCATTTGAATTTAGTGCTTCCTTTTTGCACAGTCTTCTTCTCTGTGCCTTTAAAGAGACAAATCTATAAGATATAAGGAACATTGAACTCTTAAAAAACTGATGTTGCATTCCCGTTTAAATCTATCCTTTCCACCCCTGAATGTTTCATACAAACATATTTCAGTCTAAGTATTAATTTTAACCTTTTGCTTCTGGCTAAATACTTTTCTTTATCCAGGTGGTTTATTCAAATACCTTGGACACAGTTGGCTGAAACCACCTCCTGCCCAAACAATAGCCTTCTGATTCAGAGGAAAACTGTGAAGCACAACTGAGCTCTCTGGGCACTGTTTTTGGAAAACAATTGCATTAAAAATGAGTCTTTGCCACTTTCTTTTTTACCCAGATGGTTTCCACAGTGGGGTTAATGTCATCAGCTATCCAAAGAGGAAGGAGAAGCTGCTCAATCCAGCCCTGCAGCCTGGAGAAAAGTCCGCAGGCATGGCCTCTGGATGAAAATGACTGAAACATCACTGCTCCCACAGTCTCTATATGCTCTGCAAGCACAGCAAAAGGAACAAGCTTTGCAAGTCACTGTTAGCTCTTGGTGGAGAGCCCATAGCAGTGCTCTGACATTCTGAGTAATTCTCTTAGTGTCCCCTGCTCTTGGCTATAATGGCACTGGAATATTCTGCTTTTTCCCAGTGAAGATCCCAATGCCATGGATGCTGTGCATGAAGCTCAGTCCTGAAGTGAAACCTCTGTGTAGCCTCTCCACTGACATAGTGTGAGACACTGAAATGGTATATGGCTTAAACATTGTTAAAAT
>VYZS01000041.1:19054-39882 GCA_013400695.1 Neodrepanis coruscans | reverse complement strand
GTGCTTCTTTCCCAATTACTTTCCTCTGCTAATTTTTACATGAAAATCTTTTCTGAGATCAGGATTGTAAAATCATGCACTAAAATAATGTGGCAAATGTACTTAGGTTTAAGGTGTTCTGTTTTGTGTTTTTTTAAGTCAGCGTTTTATGATATTTTATTCAGTCTTCCTAGTGTTTAGTAATTAGTGCTGTTACGTGATTTTGAATAAGGATCAGAAACTGAGCATAAAAATTATTTTCTTTTTTTTTTCTGCTGCACACAGCAAAGGCTTGTGATACTCATAAGCAAAGACTTCACTGATGGGCGGAATTAATCATTTTTATTCTCCAGTGTGCAAAGAGCAGCAAGCTGTGCTGCAGTTTCTTTAAATGCAGAATTTAAACCTGGATTTCAGATGGTTGTGATATAAAGGCATAGCCTGTGTTTTTTGGGCTCTAGACATCACAGAATGCTAAATCATTGCTAGTTGGGATAATTGCAGTTGCTGGCATGTAAACCTCCATTCCTGTGTGCCACATGCCTGTAGAGCCACAGCTTTGGATGTGTGCCCTGGTTTGTCTTCATTCACTCCAAGTAAAGCTGTCCAGCATGGAAGAACATTGATTTTGTAAATTGTATTTAATACAAATTTAAAATATATCTTCTTGGAACCTGGAAATTAAATGTTTTGTCCTGTGTCAATTGCCAAATGCTCTTTCTGTTTGTTTTCTCTGGCTCTATATAAAACCATAGGCTTCCTTCTTTCTAGTTACGAGTTTGTTTTGTTCCAGCATAATTGATTACCTCATCAATGAGGTCAATGTACTTTGCTGTAGCTGCTGACTAGGAGTCGAATAGACTGTCTCAGAAATAATGAGCAAAACTTTGTAGGTTTAAAATTAATATCAAGCTTTTTAAAATGTAATTTCTCATCAAGTCATCAAGTAAAAGGTATTAAGAACTATCAGATAATAAGGCCAAGACCTATATCCTATTCTCAGTCAGTATGAGTCCAGGAACAAACAGGAATCCTGTACAGAGTTTGAAGATGGAGATAACATTCAGAAAAACAGTTTCCACTAAGCTAGAATAATTTAGTCCCCACATGTTACCTTTTTTTTTGCTCAGTAATTTTCTAGTTGCTGAGCTACTTTATTTAGATCTTCAATGCATAATGGATTTGAATGTACTCTAAAAACAATAGCTTTATACTAGCAGCAGTACTTGGAGCTTGGATATTTCTTGCTATAATTTATAAAATGATTTATTCTCTTAAAATTTCTAACATTATAAAAAGTCAGCCCCTTTAGTCAATTAGGCAGGACTACCTGGTCTGAGCTTTGAAATATGGTTGTATCTAGCCCAGCTGGTGTTCAAAATTTGTCTCTGCTTTCTTAAACTGACTGGGCTGGAGTGATTTCTTAGAGCTCCTTCCCAGATGTATCTTTGCATCCTCTCCACACTGTAGTCTGCCCTGAGAGCCAGTTTATTGATGTTAATAGAGCTGAATCTGCATCTGCCCTTTGCAAAGTTAGGGTTGGTCTGGCAGAACACTCCCCCTCTGCATCAGGAGAGGTATCTAGGCAGAAGAATGCACACTTCCATTTCTCCTTACATCCTGTATGACTCTTTTAACCAAGCTTTATCTGAGCTACAAATTATCCAGTTTGTTTGTTTTCTATATAAACCAATAATGAGGTGTTACTATTGTCACACAGAGGACAGTATTTTCTGAATCTTCATTTTCATTAATTTAGTTTCTCACTAGACACTTTCAGATTTCTTCTGCTAGGAAGATAATGTGAATGTTTTTAATGAGACAGAATTTTCTAAAGCTATTACGTATCTTTTAATCAAAAGCCATTTGTATGTATACCCATTCTGTACAAAAATTTTCTTTTGCGTGTGCAAAATAGACATGCAACAGTTTCATTTAATGTGCAGAGAAATTTGATTTTTTAAGTACAAGTTCATGCATGGGAAAGATATGGCATCCAATCATTTTAGAGCTATTTTGCTCCTAATATGTAACAGTTTGTGGCAGCTATCTGGTCAATATTTTACAGTTGTTGGTATATCTTCAGTGAAAAAGGAGAAAGTTTACATACAAGCATGTTAAGATTGCAGTCAGGCACTTGGGGGATAAGAAATGTTATATTTATAGAACTTACTTGTGCAATATGAATTCATTTCCCTTTGGAAGTTACATTATGTCATCATCTTCTAACTTCATCATCATGCATTGTGTTTCCTAAAGACTCCCAACTACATGCAGTGCAAAGGATGCAAAGTTCTACCTCCTCTGCACCAGCAGTTCAGGGAGATGGGGAATGAGGGTTATGGTCAGTTGTTGTTTCTGCTGCTACTTGGAGAGAGGAGCCCTTCCGCTGCTTCCCATAGGGACCCTCCCATGGGAGTCAGTCCTTCATGAACTTCTCCTCACTCAATAGCAAGTGCTCCAATGCTACTCTTTTTCTTGTAGTATCTTCTGCTGTGTCACTCTGCTGCTCAGGGATGTAGTAGAATCACTATCCCTGGAAATATTTAGAAAACCTGTAGACGTGGCTCTTAGGGTCATGGTTTAGTGGTGGCCTCGGCTGCAAACGTTAATGGTTGCATAGCTTCTACCAGCTGAAGAGACATTGTTATTCCCAGTGTGCACATGTGGCATTGAGGCACAGGGAGGAGCACTAGGGCAGACTGAGGGGTCAGCTGAGGGGAAGTAGCCATTCTTAGTATGCAAAGGTCTGGTTTTGCAGAGCACTTGGGATTTCATCTTGTCCCAAATACTAATAACAGAACTATTGCCGTTGTCTGCAGTCTGTTGTCTCAGGCTAGCTGTATAGTTGAAAAAGAAGCAGATAGTGTTTCTGGAAACACACTGGCAAAAAAGCTTTTTTCATGACTGAGAACCACAGTAAAGCTTGGGAGTAAGAGTAGTTTGTTAAAACACCATTGGGTTACTCTAATCTTACCCTTTCTTGTTCCGCAGTTCCCTGCTCAATGCTTCTGCCATGTTTCCATATCTTCAGTAGCTATGAATGAAATCTTACATCTGGCAACTTCATTTACTTTGTGCTCTGCAGTGAATGGGGTGTGCTAGGGAAACGGAGTATGTGTTCATGTAAAGATGCTGTATCCTAATGGATGTGTGTAGTGGTTTGACCTTGGCTGGATGTCAGGTACCCACTAAAGCCGCTCTCTCACTGCCTCCTGCAAACAGGCAGAGGAGAGAAAATGTATCAAAGGGTTTCATGAGTTGAGATAACGACCATGAGAGATCTCTTATTATCATTGGCAAAGGCAAAATAGACTCCAAGTGGAGATATTAATTGAATTTATTACTAATGGAATCAGAGCTTGAGAATGAGAAGTAAAATAAATCTTAAGGACACCTCTCCCCATAACCCCATCCTTCCAAGTTCTACCTCCTCTGCACCAGCGGTTCAGGGAGATGGGGAATGAGGGTTATGGTCAGTTGTTGTTTCTGCTGCTACTTGGAGAGAGGACCCTTCCGCTGCTTCCCATAGGGACCCTCCCATGGGAGTCAGTCCTTCATGAACTTCTCCAGAGTCCATCCCACAGGCAACAGTTTTTCAGACACTGCTGCCACATGGGTCACTTTTCCATGAGGTGCAGTCCTTCAGGCACAGGCTACTCCAGTGTGGATCCCCCACAGGCCACAAGTCCTACCAGGAAATTCTGCTCCAGTGTGGGCTCCTCTCCCCACAGGTCAGCAGGTCTCTGCCAGGACCCTGCTCCAGCATGGGCCTCCCAAGTGGTCACAGCCCTCTCTGGGTATCCACCTGCTCCCGCGTGGGCTCCTCCATGGAGTGCAGGTGTGTCTCTGCACCCCTGTGGTCCTCCATGGGCTGCAGGGGCACAACTGCTCCACCATGGTCTTCACCATGGACTGCAGGGGAACCTCAGCTCCAGCACCTGGAGCACCTCCTGCCCCTCCTTCTGCGCTGACCTTGGTGTCTGCTTTGTTGTTCACATGTTCTCACTGCTCTTCTGGCTCCCATCTTCATCTGCCCCTTAACTTTTTTTTTTTTTACTTCTTAAATATGTTGTCACAGAGGTGTTACTGTCACTTCTGATTGCCTCGGCCTTGGCCAGGAGTGGGTCCAGCCTGGAGCCAGCTGGCATTGGCTCTGCCAGACATGGAGGAAGCTTCCAGCAGCTTCTCAAAGAAGCCTCCCCTATAGCCACCAGCTCCCTCCAAAACATGGCCAGAGAAAATACAATATAATATGAATAAAAAGTTCTATTAAATCTTCACAAGCACTCAATGGAGGGGTTTGGATCACTTAATCATTCTGGAGATTTTTCGTATGAAAGCTGTCAAAATTCTACAGAATCCTCTGAATTGTAAATGTTGAAAGCAGACACAACATTTTGTAGACATAGTTCCCACAAATGATGGATTTTTTCAATCTAAGCCAATCCAGCGTGGGGCAGCTCTCTCCAGGAAAATGCAGTCAAAGCCAGAGGGTTCTCACAGAAGCATTCAGATGACTGTGGCTGACTATCCGTAATCTATTTGTGCCAACTATAATTAGCTGATTCTGCCAATGTTTTCTGGTAATTTAATTTCTTAGCCTTTATTTTAGTAACGATCACAGTGGTTTCTGTTCCTCTCTTTTATGCATCTAATGCTTTAGGGACAGTGTTATATGTTACTTTTAGAATAATAAAGGAGAAGAAATATATTCTATGAACAACTCATGCAGTCAATTTTTAGCTTTTCAATTTTTTAATAAAGATAGAACATCACAGAATAGTTATATCAACAGTTATTCCATCATAAGCATCAAAGATCAGATGAAACAATAGACCGATTTCTTTAAAAAATTGTCAAGATGACATGGATGGGACAGGGAACAGGGATCAGAGAGTTGTAGAAGATGGGACAGGTAGAGAATGAAGCACCAACTTAAAAATGTTCTGAAGAGGTGATGTAATCTGAAACAATCTCTGGATAGGGCAATGGTTAGAAAGATAACACTCATTGTTAGAAATAATAGTGGTGTGCTTTTCATCCATTGATTTCTAACTATTTTGCTAAAACAAATGAGGAAATTGTGGCACATGAGAAGAAAAAAGAAGAATGGAGTAATCCAAATAGCATTTAAAAAATTCAGAAGCAATTTTAAACAAGACTTTGGAGAGTACAATGAGCTGGTGCACTTGTTTCTTATGACTCAGCAACAGATTTTAGGGTCTGTGGATATCAGGAATTTCAGAAGTCAGTGAAAAGTGGGGAATGGGAACAGAATACAGGAGACAACAGGGATTAGAGAGGGAATTGAGATTTTAGCAGAAATGGCAAATTTTGCCAGTATTGTGGAGATGGTAATGGCCAGTCTTCACACAGCATTTCATACAGTGCTTCACTCTGAGCACTACTAGGCTCATAAGTATCAGTTAAGTATAAAGATGTGTGTGTCTATGAAGACAAGCCAGCTACCATGCCCACTGGACATGCAGACTGTATGACCTCTGTATGGACTAATAAGAATGGAAGGATGATAATCAGTGATGGGAATCCTTGAAGCATTCATAAGTAAGAAATCAGAATGAAGTTAAGATGCAGCATTTTAAAATTAAAAATGTTAGAAGGGTAAAAGGGAGAAAAAGAGACAAAAAAAAGGACTAGTCATATAAAAGTAAGCTACAAGGCTTGAACTAACAAAGTTATTTCAGAAAAGAAAAAATGAAGGAAATAAGTCCAAGAACACAGCCACAGGCTCTCTTTTTAGAAGACCAAATTAAAGGTTGGACTAGTATGCAGTGCTGTCATAAATAATAATAACTATTAATTAAGTATAGGAATGAGACTTGCAGAAGTAAAATTTGTATGAAGATCTGAAAATGCCAAAACCAGCTTCTTGTTCAAAGCAATGAAAACAGCAGAAATTTTAATTAGTTGTTTAATATTGAATATCCATTGGTATTTGGTACAAATTGTTATGCAGGGAGGACTGGGTGCTCAGAAGAGGTCAAGAAATAGGCATTAAAGTAAAGCTGGAGGTTCATATCTTTTTTCTTGGAAGTTGTTTTAGAACCTGAAATATTTATTGTGGAAAGCTTATGGCAGCCCTAAGGTTTTCTCTTCATCTGGAAAGGGAATTCTATAGTCCATTCACTCATGTTTTTAATCTTCATAAAGATAATTTCATTAGTCTATTGTGATATCACAAGCAACTATCTCATATATAATTTTAAAATAATTTTCAATATGTAGTTAACTTTACTGGTTAACCTGCTTTTCCCTTCCCCTTTCTTCTGCTACTCTTTTATAGGTAAAACATTATTACTGCTTACCCGTTTCTGCTGGAGAGATCTTCTTTGATGCATCTCAAACTAAAATTTTACTTTTCTATATCTACATATGTTGGAGGGTTTAGCAGTAGAATTTAGAGTAGACTCTTGCTCAGAATAGATTACCATAACTCACAAAACTTAAATTGAAAACAAAATAAGCAGAAAGAGAAAAGGTTTCTCTTCTGAGGGAAAAACCAAATTATACGTGTGTGTATATATATATATATATATATATGCATACATATGGATATAAATGGAAAGCTCATTTTTGTAGGTATTCTATGAACCGTGCTGTTTAGTAACATTGCAGTTAATTGCTCATATTCTCCATTTGTACTAATTTGTACAAATTTGTACTCCATTTGTACATTATTGGAAAACTTTAGTAAACTTTTTCACTGCTGTATATTTGCACATATGTGAATATTTGTGTTCGTTGTTTGTCCATCGTTAATATGCAAATCTGTGCATTCCTTTTGATTTCTAAGCATGCCTTCTGTTCATATTAAAGGAAATATCAACAGGTATATCAAATTCATAAACAAGACACCCATGGTTTTGTGTTTACCCTTCCTCAGATAGACTCATAGGATGTAACTATAGAGAGGGAGACTGTATAGACAGTATCAATGAGCAAAGGTGCTGGCCAGAGCTGTACTGATGCATACATAAGGCTTGTGAGCAGAGTGGAGGCAGAAGACATCATCGGAATTACAACACAGGATTCATCTGAATTGTGTCATTTCCAGTGCTGTTTTCTGCTTGACTAGAAAACTGGGCATTGTTAAATATTCCTCCCTCCTCTGAATTTCTTCCTTAATCCTGTGCCTTATTACCTTTTCTGCTTGGTGTTGCTGCCTCACTATTACTCATAATGGGCAGTTTGTTAATGAAAGATCCAGTTCAACATCCATTAGAGTCAATGGATATATCTTCTTTGATCCAAATGTTATCTCAGAGTTTTTCATTTATTCAGAGCTCTTTTATACACATCAAATCCAATTTATTGAAATTAATTTCTCCATTCCTTTAGGCAGTTTTAGCCATGAAAATGCCATGCTTTATGAACAACAACAAAAACTGGTTACTTTTATTGCTTTTTTGTTGCTATTTTGTTTTGGAGTTTTGTGACAAAAGAAAATTTACTTGATTCACCACAGATTGTAGTTCTTAGGTGAACCCTAAGGAACAAATATCAGCCTGGGAATCTGATTTGAAGAAAGAGTTTAAGAATAGAAAAGAATGAAGGAATACAAAACAATAGAGTTTTCATAGCAAGACAGAGAATTTTCTCATTTTATTAATCATTCAGGCAAAACTTGGAGCTGATTTAATTAAAGGACTGTGCACCATTTCTACCCGAGATAAGATGATTTTACATAAAATACGTGTGACTCACATGAAAGAAAACCCACAGCTGTATTCCCTAGATGAGATTTCATAGCATCTTGTTTATAAAGTAGGATTGGACCCAGTCATGCTGGATCAAAATCTTCGAAGAAAACACAAGCACTGTCTAAACAGAATGGCATTAATGATTAGGCAAAGATCACAGTACTCTGGAGCAGACCCTCTGTCATTCTGGTGCTTTGCTACTCCAGCTTCATCAGGAGCATTACAACTGTATACAGCAATGTAATCTAGGTCTCAAGTCTACAAGAAGGCAGAAGTTTCTTTCTCGAGACTTTCTAATTTCATTCAAAAGTAAAGAAATATAAAATGGAATAATCTTTTGATAGTGACATGCAAAGGAGGGAAGGAAGTAAATTTCAATTTTCTAAACAACTATACCAGACCTTTTCACAAGCTTTTGACAAGACATATTAGAGCTACAGTGTCATTTGAAATATTATAGTCTATTTAATAGCAGGTCTCTATATTTTATAACTCTTCCAACATCATGGTGGTATTCTAGTGTATCCTTGGATGCCTTACCAATTTCCTTTCACAGTGTATGAGATGAGATGTTCAGTCATACAAAGGAGAGCATATCATATGTTCTATTACTAAGTGCCCTTGAACAATGTAATTTCAAAAATGAATTAATTTTATTAAAATAATTGCAGTAAGAAACAGAAAATTAAATACATCTTGCTCATTATTATAATTAACAATGTAAGGAGAATGACGAACAATTCAGAACAAAATATATATTCTTAGAGTCTATCAATGTTATCACCAAATCATATTCATTATACTTGTTGTCTCTTTTCTGCACCTTCTTGGTGTCTAATTGTATTTTGAAGACCATCTGGTCTCTTTATCTCTCAGCTTCTTCAAATTCTTTCTGTTTTACTATATGGATAAGTTGATTCTAATGGACTTACTTATTTTAACTTATGGACTTATCTAGATTCCTACTGTGGGCCACTTTGCTACCTAAAGTAACCTTCCTGTTGCTATAATAAATGGTCAGAAAATTTCTGCTTTCAATCACAGAAGTATACAAACTGGAATAACACCTCTGAAAGTAGTGACCTTTCTCCATAGTGACTTAAGTGGGCGCAAAGTTTCTCCCATGGTATTTACATATTTCATTACCTTTAGAAATACAAGGCAAGGCAATATCAGATTAACCACAGCAGCAAAGAAAATGTGGACA
This sequence comes from Neodrepanis coruscans, assembly GCA_013400695.1. Lineage (NCBI taxonomy): Eukaryota > Metazoa > Chordata > Aves > Passeriformes > Philepittidae > Neodrepanis > Neodrepanis coruscans. Next base: position 30,972 of record VYZS01000041.1, on the reverse strand, counting down.
CTGTCTTAGTCTGATCTCCAAGGCTTGTTCCCAAACTTCTGCCAGTCGACCCAGTTCTGCTGAGATCGCAGGGAGGAGCCAAGCAGTTCTCAGGACTCTTCTGAGTACAAACCCAGTTTAGAGGGAAAAGGCTGTCTCCCTTACAGACCAAAAAAAAAAAGAAAAAACGGATCACAAAGGCTTCAAGATCTGTCTTTTTAATTGACAACTTCAGTCGGGATTAGAAATTAGAAATACATGAAGCAAGAGAAAAAGGCAGCAGAAACAAAATCTACCCACATAACCCAAAGCACTGTAGCCCCCAAGGGGACTTGAGAATGATACTGTCTATGAAGATGCTCTCACTTCTCCACTGACACTGTCCTCCCACATTTCTTGCACCAAATTCTGCTCAAGACTACTTCCTTAAAGAGGAAAGAAAACCAGAGAAATCATTGAAAGAATCACAATATAAACCAAAATACTTTTTTAATACTGATTGGTTTGGAGTGATATTTTAGGCTTTTTTTCTCTCCATTTCCTTTAAGTGAAATTAAAGAAAGCAGCCTTTTTGATACCTGTTATGAAGGCTGTTACTGGTCCTTGATAATGCCTTTGTGTAAGTGGAAATTGTAACTGCTTAGTAGTTCTCAAAGTGGATGTATCAGGTCTGCTTTTACTCCTAATTTATATTCTTATATGAACCTAAAGGGAGCTTGCATTTTTAACTTCCAGTGTTAGATTTCATTGTTCAAAGTTTTTTTCATTTTTTCTTAGTTCCTTTCTGAAAAAAAATTAGATTAGAAAGAACTTCAAAGGATAGCAGCTGCATGAGGGTTGTTGATTTCAGTGGAATTATACCAAGTTATGAAAAAAATCAGGTCAAAACAGGAAAAAAACTTAGAGGAGAAGTAAACGCATTTAATATACTTCAAGCTTGCTTTTGCATAACATTTATAAGGTGATCTGCTTACGTTTTGCTCCCGCTTGTTTCTTTTGGGTACATAAATATATGCTTTCCCAAACAATAAATACAGTTCATCGTTGCCCAGTTTCCTACTAGGAAGGCTGAAATCAAGTTCTTGAGACAGTGTCTGAGGTTAGTTATGGATCCAGGCCAAAAAGCTATTCATCTATATGTGTAATCATGGAAGGTATTGTATATAAAGGCAAAACCAAGCATTTGTCATCGTAGTCTTAGCTTAAAGATGCTCTGTGCCTTAGGAATAAGGCAATATGGCCAGTTCATCTTGTTAGCTACTTTATTCCTATCTGCAGAAGCTGTTAGAAACACCCATTTAAAAATGCACAACTCTCTGTGTTTTAATAAATAAGGCTGTATGGATCTATAGAAGATCACAGGAATTGAGACTGTGCAGAAAGCACCTTTGGTGATGAACAATTCAATCTTCTGCCTGGGAGAGCTCAAAATTTAAACAAAACTCCGAAGGTATTAATCGATGATGGTTTTTTTTGTTTTCTGCTTATCATATAGGTATTTTATATTAATATGAAATTTTGTGCTTTCCTCAGTTTAGTTGGAAAAACCACCCTGATATTGTTGGCCGTTTTAGGCAGTTTCCCATTACTGCTGCAATGGGAAAGTCTAGGGAGTGCATCTGTGTTTGGTTATCAGTATTAAACACCTTGAATAAATTGCATAGCATCAGGAAAACCAGATGAATTCAGCCGTCCAACAAGTACAAGAAAATACATTGCCTGCAGCCTCTTGCAGCTATTATAAAATAGAAATAATTATGGAGAGGGGAAAAAAGTTCATCCACGTACATTTACTATAGTATATGTCCACGTCATCACTGAAAATGTGCCTGAAAGTTCTAGCATAGTAAAGCCATTTCCTATAATGAATTTTGTTATGCCTTCTCATTTTTCTGTGGACTCTGAAAATCTAGATATACCTGCACTCCCATCATCATAGTATCTGATCATGCAGTTTCGTTGGGTTTTTTTTTTATTCCAGCAATATTGTTATAAAAGCCATTATATCCATTGCTCAGTTGAGGAGCTTTAGGATGCTTAGAAGGACATAAAGCCACAGTCAGACTTAGTGGTTTCACTGCAGCCTTCGTCTAGAGGCTTATCTTTTCTAGATTTCATTGCTTAGGACACCACAGGCACTTGTGCCATTCTGGTTTCAGCCAGCCACTATGTTGTTTATTTTTATAGCACAGCATGGGAGGCGATAGGTGGTGCTCTATCTGGTGTTCCAGAACCCTTGCCCCAAAGTCTTGACATATGGGTCAATATTCTCCTTATCCTTAGGGAGTTCAAAGCCCTATGTGTTGATACAACATGAACATGCTAAAATAATTGGTGGGCATTCTGAGCAACATATTGAGGCTGGGCCATGATGAAACCAGGAGGGCATGGCTCCCTGGGTCAAAATAGGAGCCAGACTGTCTCAGTCAATAGGGAGCATGGCTGACTAAGTATGAGGATTTTCCTTCTCCACTCTGCTCTCAAAATTTTATTTTTTTTTTTTAATTAAAGTGTCACTGAAGAGCAGGTTGGAGTGAAGGTTTTAGTGGTTGCTCTTCTATGTACTCAACTTGTATTTCTATGTACTTAAGCCATCCAGGTCTGTCAGACTTTAGAGTTCATTTGTATATTCAAACCCCCAGGTTATGTTCATCCTTGTATATTTAACAGCATCCAGTGGTGTTCTTGGCTATCCAAATGCAATGTTTACAGTCTTTTAGAGCTGTTCCTGCCTGCTTTTCTGACTCTCAAAGAATTCTTGGGCACAGTTCAGGAGCTGGCATGATATAGAGTCCATTGCTGGAAAGGAGTTTGTATGTGATCTCTTATCTTATTGCATGAGAAGACTTAACTTTATGAAGGTGCCAATTGGCCTCACTGCCAGAGAACTGTACCATCACATTTCATTTGCTAGGGATTCTATGGCTTCAGATGGCTTAAACATATGAATTGTTGTAGTATGTGCCAGGCTCACCTCAACCAAGGTTGGTGAAACCTTTATGTCTCATACTCTAAGAGTTGAATGCTTAAGTGTTGGGATCATTTTTTTCTAAAGTTCAATTTGGTAGTATGACTGTAGTCATAGACCAAGAAAGAGCTTGAAGACCAGCTCTCCTAATTTTTTTTCCAGATATCATTGTTATCATTTCATTTGGCTTCTTTTTCCTGTATTAACAGAAACACATGCTCGTGTGTATCTGTTCTTTCTTTCACAGGAAAATGCTACTGGTGTTCTGTGTACTGGGATCACAGTGGATAAAACAATTTTCACTGTCATCTAGCAGGAGAAATGGCAATCTCTTTTTACTCCACTGCCATATACACTTCTAGTAGTGAAAGAGAGTTGCCCCTGTGGAAGAGGCCAGCTGCCTAGACTGGAAGCAGGCATGTAGCAGCCAGGCATCAAAGTGCCCAACTGGTACATAGCAGAATACATTGCAGGATGTAAGGACAACTCCTGAATGCCATGGAGAAACTGTAACGCTTGGGAGTATATATCTGGGTACACAAAATGGGGCTAAAATCTAAAAAAAATTTAAAATTTTAAAAAATACCAGCTCCTTCTTGAATACCTCTAGTCATTATGTGTGTCAGATGAGTAAGGTAAGAATTTACTCTTTGATGTCTTCTGTTAGTGCTGCAAAGTCAGGCAGCTTGCACAGATTAGAGGGGTTCTTCCTTTCTGAGTTGCATTTTACAACAGAATTGTTAAATGCCAAGTTCTGTGTTGATATATGAAACAGAAAGAACACAGCTTGACTTTCAAACTCCCAGGCAAGAGTTTGCAGGACTAGCAATTAGGAAATAGATATTTGTACATGTAAACTGCAAGTCTTATCTGAAAATCTCTAAGATAATAATCTTGGAACCTTATGACATTATTTTACCAAGACACAAATTAAGTACAACAGCAGTTTAAGGACATTGTTGTGTGAAAGTTTGCACAAAAGTAGTAATAGATCAGCTGGTCTGTTTTTAAAAGGAGGGAAGGAAGGCTATTTATTTCCCCTCAAAGGAACTGCTACAAAGCCATTTTCCTTATCAGAAGAACACCTTTTTCCTGAATGTTATCTCTGACATTTGTTCTTTATAACCTAATGTGGGCAGGTGGAACACCATAGGAATGAGTAATTGTTGATTTGATGTAATTTTGTTTCAAGCTTGCACAAGAGGTTTGTATTTTGAGCCTTTATTTTGCTTATTAGTGACCTTAGGCTACTTTGTAGTCAATGACAGGGGAAAAAGATAGTGCTTCATTTCACTGCTAGGCTGTTAGGTGGCTCAAAATCTTGTCTAGAGACCATGCAGAGTTTCTATATATTTTCTCTTCTGTGAGCAGCAGAGAGTTGCTTGATCTTCCACATAAAATGGTAGGGACTTTCTTGATTTAGGTTCTTCTCTGGATGTTTGATTTAGACCTCTTACACGTCTCATAAAAAGCACACAGTGATCTTCCTGCCTCAGGGGCCTGCTGTGCTGGTGGAGCCATCACTGTGGCCCTGCCTGCTGCCCCTAGTATTCAATAGAGCTGGCAGTCAGCTGGGTTCTGCCTACCTTGGCAGCCAAGCACAAGTTCTGCCTGGGGGAAGGCTGCAGGAATTCCCACCAAAATGATCTATTGACATGATCATGTCCAGAAGATGGGCTTTCATCTGATGTAAGGGGCTATGCAAACCTGTTACTCCACTGGACAGTGATATTGGCATAGGGATTGATCCTCTTCAGAGCGAATGCAACATTGTGCATGCAATAAAACCCAGTGATTGCGAGAAAAACTTGTGCATCCTGAGCTGTGCCCATACTCCACCCACGGCCAGCCTATATTAATTTGCCTTCTTGGCACTAAACAAGTACTGGGGAGACCAGAGGTTAAAAATTATCAACATGGAAATTAAGCCCATGAAAAGTAAACCTTATCTGTGCCCAGAGCCGCCTCTTTCCATCCTGTCATGCACCCAGAGGTGCTTTAAATCCGAATATAGAATGCAAGGTTGTAGAGTATCAAGGCTCAGAGAATACTCTGATACAGCCTTTTGAATCTTAAATAGCTGAAGAACCACGGTCTTTTTGCAATTCCCTAGTTCTTTACCTGGTACTGTAATAGAAAACCCTCCAGAAAGGTGAATTCCCAGTGTTGCTACTCAGGGGGCAGCTTCTATCACAATAAGAAGGAAAACTGCTTTAGTTCAGCCTGCCAGTTAAATGACTGTTCTTTGGCTTTCCATCAGGAAAACAGTTCTTCTAAATACCACTTTCTCTTCTTCACCATACTTGGCTGCTGGGAAAACTAGAAGAGTCATACACAAATAAAAAGAAATTTAAATGCAATATAGAATTAAGTGTAGTTTTCTCTGTTTGCATCTCTCCTGCCTTCTGGCCAAAGAGCTTTGGTCCCCAGCTGTTGTATCATCTTATTCATGCTGCTTGGCTATAGCGGAGTAAAGGTGATCCCCAAGATCTCTTTTAAGTCAGGACCTGAGACTCTACAATACCACCAGTTGTCTCTGCTCCAGAATGACCTATTCTGGGGTGCTGAGATAATCAGCAGTAATTAGAGCTAAAGTAAGATAGCTTTCCTTAAACAAGTAGCAAGGATCTGGCTCTGAACACAAACCTAAAAATGCCGTCGTCTATCACCAAGCAGAAAACCTTCTCTAACTGCTTTCAGAAACCCACACATAGATTGTTCATCTATACCAGTTTCTTAAGCAGAATTTAGCCCACCTGACCAGCTTCAGCCACACAAATTTCTGCCCGCATGCTGCCTATTTCCTTTGTTCTTACTTGGACAGACCTATTCCCCCAGCTGTTTTGCTGTAAAGCCACATAAATAGCTGGGCTTGCACAGCAGTGAGGACAGCATGGTGCTGCTTAAGCTGGCAATGCCACCTAAGAAACAGCAGCCCTAGTGTAGTGTCCTTTGGATCCTGCCCCTTCCTAAACCTTCCACATGATTTCTTCTGGACTTGCTTTCTGGGAGAGGAGAATAAGGAGAAGAAAACAGTCAATTAATACTAATGTCTCTAAATTAAGAGTTTTCTAAAGTAGTGGTTCATTCAGTATTTGATGGACCATTCGATTTGGATGCAAATACTTGTAGTCTTCTTAGAAGAGTTTAACTAATTTCTCCACTTAGCTGCAGATTGCTGAGTTGTTGGGGAAACTGGGGAAAACTTAATGAATAGAAAAATATTAGCATTATTTTTCATGTTCTCCACACCCTAAGTGTTCACTTCATGATACACATACCATATTGCTTTCCAGATCACCCAGACTAGGGCTCTTTTGCAGTCTGCAAAATTAATTAAAAGCGTAAAAACAAGGGTCTGAAAGAGCATATTCCTGCTAAAGATTTGCTGGTCAGTGGTGTCTGCAGACTAATTAATCCTCATATCTTGATCAATTGACCCATGCCATAATGATCTTATACTTTGCCCATTCAATATCAGAATGTTTTTAAAGATTAGAAACCTCTGGCTCTGTCTGTGCTTTATACCTCTCTTAGTCTTTGGGAAATTTTCTAGCAAGAGTTTCCACCTTTCATTGGAGCTAACTAAAGGGCTCTTCAAGTGGTATGGTTCTTTAGCAGTATCTCCCAGAATGAACCCACTCAGGAAGAACGAGATAAATCAAACAATATAGGCAAGGACATAATGCAGACAATTCACAATAATAAAGTAGCTGCATTAGTCTCAAAACAGCAATTCAAAGGAGCATAGGATTAAGCAAATACTGTGTATGCTAGTTCATTTGCACCATCTCCTGAACCAAATATCAGAAGGGGAAAGGATAGTAGACACATGGGATTGTGTTTTGAAATACATTTGGAAAAAGAAAATTGTTTCAGAAAGCTATGAAAACAAAAATCTGGGTGCTTACAAGTCTGCAGCCAGGAGAGGGAAGAAAGAATGATGTCATTTCATAGACCTCAGAGATCTGATTTTTTCATTTACTGTTTTTAGAAGTGGGGGAGGTTGTGGAGCTTAATATCATCTACTCTGGAGTCTAGTTTAGATAGGAATTGCTATTTAACTATAGGAAACACAAGTGTGGAAATTACTGTGCAGAGAACAAGAAACACAGGTTTTTAAAATGTGCTTGAATGCTGTATGTGCAGTGTTTGAGCTTGGACACACTCACCAGGATACAGCAAAAGACTGACTGTGGTTTAGATGGTTTAGACATTATAGCTGCTTATCAGGAATCTGTTGTGTTGACCAGAGTGGGTGAGAGACATTTAGAACCTTTCAGCTGATCTTTGGATCAATAACATTACTGAGAATGCTTTCCTGGAAAATATGATCAAAAGCTGAGAAATCCTGTTGTTCAGATACTACTGTAAAATATGTGTATTAGTGAAAAGATGATATTGGATTTTTGCATTGCCAAACGTAGGAACAATAAAATAGGGGAAGTGCTGGTACATCTCTGAATTCTCATATGGTGTATTAGCATATACCAACCCATTTCAGCCCCTGCAAATATGTGTTTATATCTCTTCATCAAGACTACTTAAATATTGGAAGTTACAGGGGTTTTTTTTGTAATATAAATTGCTATGAGAAATGTAAATGAATTGTTACTTATTTAATTGATAATAATTAAACTTAGCAATCTGTGCCACAAAAGATAGTGGCTCTGGAAGTCAAAAGATATTTGCAGAGAAGTTTACCTTGGTGATAAATAGCTTCCTGTGTGAGATGACACATACGAGCTGCAAATACTGTCCTGTCTTTAAAGACTTGAAAAATTCTTTTAGTGTTGAGTAGGACAATATTCTGAAATGTGATTGTACAAATTAGAAATATCCCTTTAAAATTCAATAAAAAGTAGTAATTGTTTAGTTTAAATTTCAGTTCTCATAGTGTCAGAACACCTCAAAAATATTCATAAAAGCATCATTGAGTCACAGATAGATTGGTTTAAAGGACATAAAGCATCAGCAGAGAATACAGTCAGATTTTGTGTAATTCATAGGCTGTTATAGTTTACTGAATTACTGCCAAACTGAGCCTAGTGGCTTCCATTGCACTGAGACATAAACACTGAGACTGGTGTTTGGCAAGAGCGGAAAGTATCCTCACAGTACCCATTTCAAATTATGGAATTATTAGTTTCCTTATTATATAGATGGGACATAGAGTAGTTCAGGGAACCATTGGAAGGTCTTTCTGGATGCTGCATGCTCTACCAAGAGGCTATTTTCTTGTAGAAAAAAAAAAAAAAAGAAAAGAAAATGCCACAGGAATCTTAAGGTCTCAGTAACTCCTTCTGCATAAAACTGACTTCTCCTGACACTAGGGGTGATAATGAGAATTTGACGATTGTTCTGTGACTTGTGTGATATTTTCAGTCCTGGCTGGAACACATTCATAAGCTGTTTTGAAGATAGAGGATACATTACTGCGATCACACTAGCAAAAAAAAGTTCAAAATCTGTCCTTTCTCTCTAAAAGCACTGAACTGCCTGAAGAAAATAGATATGTTAGCATAGGCAAAATTACCTAAACCATGTATAAGGAGTGAAACTTGAGTTGCCTTGCTCATATAATAAGTTGAAAATTGCTTTTTTTTTTAATAAATAAAGTATAAAAAGGCTAATCATAATTGTTTTTGTGGTCACATTTTCCAGTGACAGACACTGTATCTTGTGAGCTTCCAAACACATTGTGACCACTCTGGAAATAACAGCTGCACTGTCCCCAGCAACACTGGGACCCACTGCACACTGTCTGCATGCATCAGTAATGTATGGACAGTGCTATTTGCAAAAGAACACAGATTTTGGCTTCCTGATCCAGAAACGTAGCTCTCTTCAATTAGTCCAGTTTCTCTTCGCTAGGGAAAAGCAACTGGATATTCTAGTCGCCAGACCTGTAGCTGGTGTTCTTGGCAGAACTTTCCCCAGCAGCATTTCTGCTTGTAAACCAGACCAATCTCTGGCATTGTTGAGAACTGGCATATAAACATCTACCCAGGTGAACTGTTGGCATATTTTCTCAATTTATTCTGTGCCCCCTTGGTCTCTCCCAGACCGTGTCTTTGTGCAATTCTTGGAGCAGCCTGGGCAAGGGATGGATTTCAGTAAGAAGTGTGATTGGAGTCACCCTCAGCTGTCAGCAGGCTGAGCTGGGTGCACACAAGTGCTGCACTGGCACACCTTGAGGGCTGGAGAATGGGCCTCGCCTATTTCATTTGGGAATATTGTGTACCCATAAGTCTGTAATTCTGTACCCATTACTAATGTATCCTTGTGCATTGGATCATCAAGCCAAACAGACTTAGAATGGATAAGACAAGACAAAAATGACATTTCTGTTATATTAACAGATTGTTATATTAACATTGCGGAATTTTTTGTGATTTTGTTGTCTGTGCTGGATAATACCTGATCTGATGCTGGTATGGAACTGGCAGATAATTCCTTGTATGGCATGAAGCATGCTGATACAAAAGTAATCTGTCAAATATTTACAAAAATATTGAACTGGTCAAATTAATTTCTACAAGCACACTCTCTGCATTACTGATACCCAAGAACTTTGACAACAGGGCTTCTGTGCTGCTGAAGCACAACCTTAGTCACACAGTTAACAGCACTGGAAGCAGTGCTGCACTGAAGTTGGGAGCACTGATACATGCACATAAGACCTTTCTCAATATTGCTGTTATTGAGAACTTCAAATGCATTTGAAAGACTTCCCAGAAAATACATTTCCTTTTCAGCTGGCAGCTCAGTTATTCATCTAAGTAGTCTGTGGATTAAGTAATTTGACAGCCTCTGAAAGGTTTCTTTGTATGAAACAATTGTGTGTTATTGCTCTCTCCTTTTTCCATTTCACCTGTACAACTAACCCAGAAATTCAACAGAGACATATCAAGACACCCACTGGGACCAGACAGCAGCCACATCAAGTAGCTTCTGATAATGTTAGTAACTACTGCAGAATGGGCTCATAAAGCAGAGAGGGGAAAAACAAAAGCAGAGAAAGGGTTAAGAAGACTGTTTTTTCCTATTTGCTTTTTAGCTCACTTCTTGGCATAAGTCTCTCTGGACATGGACAAAGAGGGAGCACAGATCTTAGTCATTTCATGTCTCAGAAGATTAGTGCAGGGGAGGTCAGGTTGAGGTACAGCATCATGTGTTATAATGCAGTTGAATGATCTAGCATCTAATTTATTAAGCAACCAGGCAGCATGGTTAATCTGATTTTCTAAGTGTGTAGGAACTGTCAGTTCATTGTTAGCATTGGTATTTCTCCATCTTTCTGTTTATTCTGTGCTGCAGTGTGGGGTGAGTGGGAAGAGGCTGGACTATCCCCATTTGGATGTGGCTGCCATGTCATGGCAGTTTTCTCTCTCAGATGGGATGCTAGCTTTGTTTCCCCAGAGACTACTTTCATAGCACAGATATTCAGACCACTGAGCCCTTGTGTGAGTGGGTGGTGCAAGGCAGTGCCATCGCTGTACACAATGCCCCTGCAGCGATGCAAGCTGCAGTCATTCTGGGAAGCAGGGACTGCACATGCAAGTGTGTTTTACTTTGTGTGTCAAATCCACCCACCTTAAATTCCATCTCTGTTTTTTGTATAGATCCTGACAGAACAGCTCAAGTACACTGTGTACAGTCAGAGGACAAGTATTGATTTTGTTGTACCTGAATAAAATCCTTAACAGAAAAACAAACCTAATGTTGGTGTTTTGCTTTTATCTCTTTTGACTTTTGTGTGTGGGCTTCTGTACTCACCATCTAGTATTTGATCCATGTGAAGTACAGAGTTGGAGCTTGTTTTTAAGATGTGCACAACCCAGGCTCTGATCTGTGCAGGCACAATTTCAGAGCCAGTAAATAATTTTGCCTAGGTTTTATTGCCTGCATTTAATTGACATGAAAAGTAATAATTTCCTTCTTACCTACAAATCAGAGAATCAAATGGGCAGTTATTACATTTTTCTGGTGTAATTATCGTGAATTGTACCCTACTACATCAGCATAACCAAAAAGATTCAAAATGTAGCTGATTTTCATTTCACCAGGATAAGGGACAACTAGCCTGATCTGAAGTGTATCCTTATGTATTTTGAAGACATTGCTGTGAATTAATTTTATTAAAGCATTATTTTAATAATAGGCATAGCATACATTAGTTGTGTAGCTAACTATATTGTCATGAAAACAATTGAAGCATTATTAACATATACACTATCAATACTTAAGAGCATCATTGCTTGATGGTGATGATACAGCTTCACTACTGGATGACCTATGACTGCAAGCATTAAATACTCCCTACTTTAAAGTCATTAATCCCTACTTTCTTCGAATACGTTTAATTAAAAAGTTCCATTTTCCAGTAATTGCTGTTTTTATATAAGCCTGAAATGGAATTTTATTCAGACACAAGGTCTTTTATATAAACATCCATCTGTCCACGGCATAACAGTGCTAGGACAAGTTTTGTGGATTGGGTGAGAAGTGAAGAGATTATAGAAGATTCTGTGTCCCTGTAAGAACTGTGAACTTTTGTCCTTTGTGTAACAGCTCTGGATGATTTTTTTCTTCAGAAATTTTGTACCAAACAAGGGAATTTTAGTCAATAAGAGAGAAAATCATTAAACAATGGGTTTAATGTCTAGTGGAGTTGAATTATTAGTTTATAAAGCAAAGCTGCTTCCTCATTCTTTTTTTTTTCCTATGTCAAGCNATTAGTTTATAAAGCAGAGCTGCTTCCTCATTCTTTTTTTTTTCCTATGTCAAGCTTTGCATTGCAAGGTATCATGCTTTCTATTTGAACACAGAATTAAGCAAACCTTAATTGCATGTATAAAAATACATATCCATGTATATATCTTCTGTGCTTCAGGCTGAAAGGTCTCTAATAAAAAGAAAATATGCTGGTATTAATAAAGTTGGCATTCAAGAAGTATGAAATAAATGC
>VYZS01000036.1:0-37032 GCA_013400695.1 Neodrepanis coruscans | reverse complement strand
CTTCACTATGAGGGTGGTGAGGCACTGGCACAGGTTGCCCAGAGAAGCTGTGAATGCCTTATCCCTGGAAGTGTTCAAGGCCTTGAGCAACCTTGTCCAATGGAAGGTGTCCTTGCCAATAGCAGGAGAGTCGGAACTAGATGACCTTTAAAGGTCCCTTTCAACTGAAACCTTTCTAAGATTCTGTGAATCTTCTTTTACATGCTTACTGTTTTCTCCTTTCTTATTTTTTTCCTATGTCCTTTTACACAAATGAAGAAGAATTCTCCCACAAGAAGGCAAAGATTAGAGAAGCTCATCTGGGTTTTCTCGGCAGCAGCAGCATCTGGGTTGTAGCACTCAGTTTTTCGGAACAGTTCGTGGCAGCGGCTGTTCTTACCCTACATGAGGTGCATCTCAGAAATTGTCCATGTTTTAGAAATAAATCGTCCTTCATTTCCAGAACAAAAGGGGACAAAAATATTTTCCCACTAAAAGAAGTTTCTTAGAAAGTATTAAATGTCTATTTATTTGAGCTGGCTGGATATGCAGAATATTGTAATTAATGGTCAAAGATGTTAAATCCAAGGAATACTCCATACTGAGAAGCAGGGAGCATCAATTTGCACAATTTTGCTAATGCAAGGGCACCTTCTCCCATTCAGTGCAAGTTCATGTCTCTGTCTGCCCATGAGTGCCTCTCCAGCTTACTGATTACTGTGATGTTTCATTAAATATAATGATGACTGAGATGTGTCAAACTGAACTATTTATTCCTATTAATGCTTGCATTGACTTGAACTAAATTAATTGCTTTGCTTTTTAAGAAAGAAATAACAGCATTAAGATATTTTTCTGAATTCCTTCTAAAACAAATTTTAATTTGTCTCACACTCTGCAGATGCACAGGAAGTTTCTAGGAGAGCAGAGTGCTTCTCATGATCAATGATTTGGGCTGGGACTGGCATCTTTTGTGACCAGATTGCTCAAACCCCCATCCAACCTGGCCTTGCACACTTCCAGAAATGGGGCATCCACAACATCTCTAGGCAACCTCTGCCAGTGCCTCATACTCTCATAATTAAGTATTTCTTTCTTTTATCTAAATCTACCTTCTTTTCCATTTAAAGCTATTTACCTTTGTCCAATTACTATAAGTCAAAAGTCCCTCTCCAGCTTTCTTATAGGTCCTTGTAGGCTTTTGAGGTCCTAGAAGTTCTCATGTAGCTCTGGAAAGACTAGAAGATCTCCCCAGAGCCTTCTCTTCTTCAGGTCTTAGTGGCATTCTGAGTCAGGTTTCCTACCACTGTTTAAACTAGCTATGCCCATATTAATCCCCAGTAATGGCTCTGAAGAAACTTGCAGTTAACCTGCTTTCACAGTCAAATCTTTGACACACGCACCTGCTTTTCTTGCTCCTTGTGCTGTGTACAGGATCCAGCCTAGTTCTTGGTTCCTCAAAGTCTATTTACAAATGTTTCCTGCACTCTCTTTCTGTGGCAAAAATATAACCTGCACAGGAATATGGACTGGAAAAATCTAGCCTTACAATCTGCTTTTGCCACTTACACAAGGAACAACTTGCTCACAAATTGCCTTTCAGATACAGTGGTACCAGCTTGGAAAGCAACTTCCACTTGCTTCTGCTTCCTACTGGAGGTTACCAATCTGCTTGATTTGTAACTTTCCTTTCTGTTTCAACTAAAAAGGTGAACGTTAAAAAAAAAAAAAGAAAATGAAAACAGCCAGTAGATCCAAGAACTTAGCATTTAAATTTGCTGAGCAGTCTTAATTTTCTCTTAGGTACTGAGCTAGCAGACAGGAGAGGCTGATAAGGTCTGCAAGGGGAAGTGACCAGCAACCCGCAGCTATGAAGGCCAGTAACGTCTTTCATCACATCTAAACCAAGGAAAAGACGTGAAGTTCTTACTCTCTTTCAAGGCCCTCAGTGCACCCATGTAATAAAAACTGTGCTCTTAATCTTCAGTGTCACGATCAGCCCCTCCAAACCTCCCATTAGGTTTAAACAAAGAAAATTATCTTCTGCACCATTGCAACACAGGAGTTAATCTAGCAAAAACTCAGGTAAATATCTGTCCTACTCTTTCATAAAGTAAAAATGTATTAGGAATCTGTTTTGGCAGGCTTCTCTGATTCACTTTTCTTTTGCTTAAAGATTAATATTTACTCACCTGTTCATTGTATTTTTTTAATTCCTCATGGTCTCAGATGCAGCACAGAGTTGTTGTTGCTTTCTTCCTTGCTTTTCATTTGAGGCTCTGTATTTAGCTTTTTTTTTTTTTTCCTAATTCTTTCATTTAATGTCAGTCTGTTTTGATGAAAAGACCTTTATCTCTCCCTTTGTGTGCTCATTCTGTCACTTGCTCTGTTGGTTTGTATCATGTTTAGTTATTCTTCCTTTTTGCTCTGTATCCTGGTATTATTTTAATTAAGTTAACTCATACTGCAAGGTTAATAACTTGTATTCATTGGGTTTGTATGTTGACTAAACATTCTTACAGAATAAGCAGTGCTTAGAAGAACAGTGCTGATGAGAGTAGCCACTGAGGAGCATTAGGCACTTCAGCAGAGTCTGAAGAGGCTAAAAGCTCAGGCCACAGATGATAGGTGTATTGGGTGAAGAGGTCTGAAAGTAGCTTGCCAAAAGTTTTTCTTTCCTTTTCACATTATCCCATAGGCTTGGGAAATTGCTTAGGAAATCCAAAAGCAGAATTTTAAGCCTATTTCAGTCTGAAGGCTTCCAGCCCATTATTTTTTTCTTTCTTTTTTTTTGAAGGAGGTGGGGGACAGGAGCACGGGGCTGTTGTGTTATTTCTTATTTTCAAAAATGGATCACCGCTCAAAGGAGACACCAAATCTGCAATTTTTCTAGAGCTGCCAGTCCATCAACCTGCCTATGCACTTACTTTCTTTAGTTCTTTTTGTATCATTTTTTGTGTGGATTGTGTTCCTTTTCCACATTCTGAAATAATTTCATAATTGGCCATGTTCATACAAGTTTACTGAAAAATATTGAAAATTCACAGCAGTGGTAGTGGTAAAGCTGTGTTCTTTCTGCTTCCAGTTGTCAGTGCAGGCTGATTTAAACCTGCAAAAATGCTTCACACTTTGTATCTGAGATGTGTCCATTTTATCTACTCCATCCCATCAAAATGATCATCTTCTACGTAGTGTAAGAGTTATTTCATCTTTCTCACAACAGACATTATCTATATTTTTATTTATAGCCCTATCCAGACATGTCTTTTTAGTACAAGAAGACATATCATGGCAGATGAAGCATGGCCATTGAATTTCATGGAGAAGAAAAGGGTCCTGAATAAATTTGAATACAGCTTCTGTCAGTTGGCAGGAAGGCTTTACCAAATATTTTCCTACTTTTTAACAAGGACTGATTTTTTTTTTTTCTTAAAATAATACCAGGATATCTGTAGGTTGTAACATTGTGAGTATTGGCCTATTCTCCTAAATAACAAGTGATAGGACAAGAGAAAATGGGCTCAAGTTGCACTGGGAGAAGTTTATACTGGATATTAGGAAAAATCTCTTCTTTGAAAGGGTTATCAGGAACTGAAACAGACTGCCCAGGAAAGTTCTTGAGTCACTATCCCTGGAGGGATTTGAAAGACATGTGTATAGATATAGCACATGGTTTAATGGCAGACTTGGCAGTGCTGGGTTAACAGTTGGACTTGATGATCTTTCAAGCCTCTTCCAACCTAAATGATGAGTTCCTTACCCAAAGAATCATACCCACCATAATGCATAGAATAATAGAAATGTTCTTTGGAAGGGATTTCTGGAGGTCTTTTGATCTGTGCACAGACCTGTGCATCTGGGGGAACCTTGATGCATTTGGGGAAAGTCAGAATAACTATATCTGCAACAAAGGGCTACACACTAGCTTTGAGTTATTATCATATCAATTTTCCAGCAACTGGATGAGTGCACTGTTTTAGATAGTATGGGTAGAACTGAGCAGCACGGACAGAAACCAGGCAGGCATATCTGTCATAATGAGGTAATTGGCCTGTACGCTGAACTGGGAGGTAAGGGCAGCATGACATCAGGCAAAGAACGGGCAGTTGAAACAGATGATTAAGAAATAGTCTTGAGCAAAGCTTCAAGACACTTGAAGAGACAGAATGGATGATTAGTAGTTCAGAGCATTAAAATGGAGAGCATAAAAAGACTGATAGAGGTGCAATAAATGTTTTTAAACTATCAAGGAAGAAAAACATTATATTTGAAAGATATTCTTAGAGACAGATGGAATGGAAAAGGCTGAAATGAAAGATTAAGAAGCCAGAAAAGATAGATGAGTAAGGAAAGAGACATAAGCATGAAAAGATAAACAAGGACTTTGTCTGGAGAGGTAAAGTCTTGTAATGTTACTGCAGAGGAAGAGACAAAAGACTAACAAAGTCTTGGAACTTCAAATTAAAGAGCAAAGAAATAAAGCTGATAACACATATAAATTATACAAACTTATTGCACCAAATTTATTCCTGAAACCAAAGGAGTCTTAAAGGGCTGAATTCAGGTCAGTATGCTTATCTTATTTTGTAAATAATAACTGATAATAAATTATAATTACAGTATTGATCTACCTTCTGCATTTATCTGTTTTATTCACGTTGTCTCCATTGCATGTCTCTTGAGAGTCTGATGTCCCAGTCCAAAGACTGCTCTGATATCTGGATATTGAGATTGTTTGGTGTAAATTTTAAGATAACAAAGGCAGATATACTTCAACATGGATTGCAGAAGGAATATGATTCTCTTTGATATATAACACTGGTTAAAAGGTTTAGTAACTGTTCTTGTGAGGTCTTGGTTTTAGTAAGACTTGCAGTCAAGAAATTGAAAGAATTAAATATGTTCTGTGAAAACACGTGCCAACATGCATTCAAAACAAATGTAATATCAAAATCATTGAAAATTTGAGTGATACCATTTTGCACCCAATTTGGGCTGAAGTAAATTATTATACTGGAGACAAGGAAATGATAAATCAGACTAGTTTTTTCAGAAAACATGTGAAAAATAGGTATTTATTCAAAATATTTTCTTACTGCCTAAGTAAGAAGTTGGTACAATATGTTACAGGCATAAGAACACGTGCCTCAAGATTATAGGAAGCTTCCCTGGGGGTTGGTAGCATAGCTGTATCTTCATTGACATATATCTGATATGACAAAACTGTATCAGAGAGAAAAAAAAGAGAGAAGGCATAGAGAATAGTGATTCAGAATTTTTTGAACCTCTACTTATTTTTTTCAAGTCCAGAATTTTTTGTGCAGTTTTTTTCAGCTTCAGTTATGATTCCCATTTTCACTCGGAATGTGTCTTGGACCCTAACTGCTGGTTAACATCTACCTCATCATTTAAGCCCCTTTAAAGGAATATTTAAATTTGAATCACTGACAGAAAAACAGATGGCTTGTTGTCTGTGATTCTCAGCATACAAATGAAATTGTTAGATGCATAAGCATATAACAATAATAATAGCAATAGTGGTAGTAGTAATAATAATAAAACTGCACAATATTTTGATTCTTTTTCTCGTGATGAGATATTCTGTAAAACTACCTCTGGTCTACTGTTGCAGTTCACAAGCATGCAAACTTTGCCAGATGTATTATGCACTAGGTTTTGAATCCAAATATACTGCATTTATGCAAAAGCTTTTCCTCTGTTATTCAGAAAACAAAACAGGGAAACATAAAGTTGTATAAAACTAATATTTTAGGATCTCAGACTAGATGTCAGTCCTGAGGTATTTAAAACATCAGTCACAACCTACTGTTAAACCCTTTCATGTTCCATCAACAGTTTTACCATTTATAACAGATTGCTACGTAAACCATTTTAACTCTTCACCCTTACAACTGATTTTAACTATTATATGGCATGAGTTCAAAAATTCTGGGTTGTTTGGTTTTTTTTTTAATCAAATGGGTTTGTTACTCTAGGTATTGCAGTATTGCTCAAATCAGTTCAGAGAGGTACTATGATAAGAATTACTATCTTCCTGTACCCCCTATACTTTTTATGTCTTATTTACAAAAGAAAAAATACAGTCTCACAGTACCTATTCCAGAGTTAGAGAACTTGACTCATGGAGTCTTGGAGTGATCCTCAGAAAATCTGAGGCAAACTCTGTACTGAACATACATCTTCTGATTCCTGGTCTGGTGATTTAACTATCAAGTTAATAATGTAAAGGGTAAACTGGATAATCCATTAAAGAATTCCTTTAATTAAAATTATATTAGAGAAAATATTTTTAACATGGGAAACCAAATCCCAACCTTCCTGTCTACCATTTCAAAGACATAAATCCACCATTTGCCACCACCCCCTGCATCTGAAACGATCATCTCTGACTTCTTGTACTTTGAATAGAATAGATGGGAGCTCAAGTGCAGGAGGAAACAAATATGACTTTTTGAGGAGAGTAGTGGAGCAGTGCTGTTTTCTGTTATGTTAAAGCTTACATATTATTATTATTATAAAGATCAAAGTCCCATAAAAATTAGGTTAATATGTCCAGGAAAGCTGGCCTTTCTAGTTCTGGAGATATATGATATAGAAGTAATCAACCAACCACTGAATAAAAATTCGTTTCTCAGACATGGTTATGAATTTTAATTACTGTTAAGAGTAATGATTCAGCTAGATTAAGTTAGTGGCAGCAAACAACCTCTACTGAACCAACATGGGAGAAGTGCTACATCACACTGGGGAAGTACAGGAACAGAGCTTGGAAAGAAAAGATATTGTTCTACAGTGATATATTGACTTCTGAAAAGAAGTAAAAATATTGAATTGTTGCTATTACATGTGTTTCTGAAGTGAACGCAAGATCATTATTGCTGTTTTCCAGCAGTGACTACAGGCTTTATCTCGTATTGGGATCCTCATTATTAAACAAACACACAGTGAGATGCTCTGCTCTGCAGAACTCACAGTCTAGAGACAGATATGATAAGCAAGGATAGGTTGTAGGATAAGCAAGAATGTAAAGAAGTGAGGTAGTAAAATATCAAAGCAGAGGTTTGTTGAAACAGCACTAAAATGTCATTGTGATTAAAAGTAAAGCTGTCACTAGCACTTCAAATGCTTCAGGTTCTCTGAATATTCTCATTACCTGTTTTTAAACATATTTCACTTTGGGATGATATTTTCTTGTTTTCTTTTTTGCTCTCCATGTGTACACCTATATCCAATTACAGCTCCCAATCTTCTTCAGGGTGTAACAGGCCAGGATATTGTATCTATTCCACACAGGGGTAAATGTATCACAAAGAAAAAGGGATGAGCAGGTAAATTAACTGCTTATAGGTTGGTTAGAATAATTATGTCAAGCCCTTATGATAGCATTTCATATAGAAGTCTTTTAGACTTTTGCAGTATAAACTGCCTTATAAGAAACTAAATATATGACCATGTACAAGTTCAAGACTATGCTTTATTTGTACATACATTATAGACTAAAACCCATAGGATGATCTAGGAATTTAGATCCTACCTAATCTTCCTGTCTAATCTCCGCTATTTGATAGTCAAATGAAAATATAATGTTCTCACACTTCTGCTCAGTGACCATGAAGATTTACTGGTTATGAACACCTACAGTGCTCCAGGCTCCCTTTTTCACTCCCTGACTTCTCTCAGTGCTGTCTGTACCTGCTTGACAGTTCCTTGCTTTCTCAATGTATTCAGCTGTATGACACATTTTCCCCTGGGAAATAAAAGGTGCATTTGTCTGAAAACACACCTTAGACAAACTCTGAGAGCCATGAAATCTAAGGAAACTGCACCTACTCTTCAAAACTGAGTACCTTTTCTTATTAAACAGATTACTTCTGCTTCTGCTATGTCAAATTTTTAAATAAATATTTGTTTTCAGCTCTAAAATGATCTAGGGGTATGACTTAAACTCATCTTTTTTTTTTTGTTGGTTGCTTTTGGGGTTTTTTTGATTGGTTGGTCGGTTTTTTTGGTTTTTGTTCCCCCACCCCCCCAACACACAATACTGTTTTCATGAAGTTTTCTTCACCGATAAAAATCTACATATTTGAAATCCCAAATAGCCCAAATGTAGGCTGAAAAGAATTCCACCACATTCAAGTAAAACAAACCAAACAAACCAAAATCCAGACAAAAGCCTACCTGGTGTTTTGGATAAGAATAAAATCCTATTCGTAGTAATTTAAAAGGAACATAAAACTGAGAATGACAAAATTTAGCTGCTGATAATCCAGTCAGCCAAGTCATATAATGTCAATCATTAAATTATTAAACTCAGTTTGGGCTGTCTGCTTTTCTCCACAGCATCCACAAGAAGCCTATGCAAAATCTTATTCTGCCAATTGCTAAAAGCATTTTGCCAAAATGTTTTGCACTGGGCCCTAAAAGAGAGATACCTTTTGCTGGATCCACAACTTTCCCAAAATCCGGTCTAATTTGTTTAAAACTAATGGATGTTAAACTAACAGTTTGGCTATGAAATAGTTCTATTTAAAAGAATTTCACTAACTGCCAGAATTATACTTGTCCACATTATGTCTTGATGTGCTTTAATGCCAGAATGTCACCGTGTCTTAAAAGGAATGGGAAAAATCATGTTACTAAATCTCCTAACCTAATCTTCATTTCAAATACAATTTACAAGAAGAATGGCAACATTAATCCATTGAAGAAAGTGTATTGAAAACAAATAATCTGATCCATGAGGTGTTTTTCTGAGAGCAGGTTACCATCTGGTTGTTTATCTATATCAAAATGAGCTTTACCAGACTTGAAAGCATGATTTCCCAGTCCAGGCAGCAATATCTGCTCATTTTTCCTTTTCAGTGAGAGGACTGGGATAGCACTGATGATAGCATATTGCTTAACATGTCAAGAAAATCTCTTTTCTGAATACCTGCTGAGAGATGAATGAACTATTTGCTAGACTTTCAGAGCACAAATGATTTAGCTGTGCTAGCTAAAAATGGTGTTGGTTAAAATAATTCATGGAGGTTATTCTCATGTAGTGGGTCAAACTACAACAAGTCATATCTGAGTCTAGTAGTTGTGATTTTCAGCAGCTGTGTGAACTTTTTCCACTCTGGGTAAGAAGATATCCTGGATGCCATGCATTTCTGCAGGAGCTCTGCTATACAACTAATCATATGTATGCAGTGAAAAAGAAGGGCTGATTAAGGAATACAGGTTTGCCTATATTTTTTTTTGACTCTCTGTTTCCTGATACATAGTAGGATGATAAACACATGATGGATACACTACAAATAATGATTGTAAATGGTTTAGCCATACAGAGATACTCAACTAATCCCCTCAGTTCCTCAGAGTGTGCTTATCTGTTTACTTCTACAAATATCACTGCTGCAGTTATATTTTTTAAGGATTAAAGCAAGCCTGACAGGTTAAGCTTTAGTTATAGTCAAGAAGCAGTACGAAACATATGGAATGGAGATATTTTTCTTTATAGAGACAGTTCAGAAGATTACTGAGCTTCTTCTCTTTTCCAGAACATCCATTTTGAAAGGCTGGTCTACAGATACCCACAAGCAGCCTAAATAAAGAGGCAGGAGAGGAATGCATATAAAAGAAAAAAGCATGGTAAAGAAAATGAGATGGTAGTTAAAGGAAAGAAAACCTAAAAATTTACTAAACGGGTATGACGTGACCCATATCTATAGTATTGCTTTATATTGACCTGTGGTAACCGAACTTACAACAAATTCTCATTATGAGAATAGTGTTTTTACTCTGCACGCAGGGAGCAGGTTACAGATTCGTTCCAAAGAGGCGCCTCCCGAACATGTGATCCCACGGGGTCTATATACCCCTCCTGAGTGGCAGGTGTCACTCACTGCTGATTTGCCTGTTTGAGCCCTCCCCATTCTCAGCCCCATCCCAGGACCCAGAACCCCCTCCCACCAGGGGGTGAGCTGCCATGAGTTCCCCACTGCAGGGAAACGTTCCCGTTGAAGACACCTTGAGATGTTTTTCCAGTAAACTTGTTGTGATGTCTAGGTCTTGCTCTCTCTGCCTCCTTATTTGATGTTTGTGTCTGGTGCTTACAGAGACCCTTCTCATGTTAGCCCTGTGTCTGACAGCAGGGCCTCCCAAACCTCCCATGGGCACCTCTCGAACCCCAAATACTTCTCCCATCCCTAACTCAATAGTGTCTGGTAACAGCCAGAGACTGTACCAAAAAGATCATTCTTCATCATGGGAGATGGACAGATGACTTGTTTATCTGCTGTATGCTCTAATCCCACACAGTATCTTTGTTTCAGATCACATATAGGCTAGATGAAATTTTCCTGGAGGACAACTGCTTAGAACTTCGTAAAGGCTGGCTAGCTTGAATGGATGCTGAGCATACAGTAGCAATATCTGCTTGCTTGGATGTAGAAATGAAGCAGTTTTCTGCATGTATCAGAGCAAAGACCCATGTACTTATCCAAGGGATTAAGATACTACAGTAATGCATCTCTTCTGATGCTTACTCTACTATATTAGTGAACATGGGGTGTTCTTAGCTAAACATAATGTTCCAACCACTGGCTCATGAAGTATTTAATTAGGGATACCATCCACAGATGGACACATTTTGAAAGATTGTGAGTTTTTGTAGACACTGGAATTCTGCTTCACATGACATGACTGCTCTGTATCTTTTCCCCAGGTTGCAGTGCAGGTCTGTTCCAGAACCTAAAATATTTCTAGCAACTTGTCTCATGGAGATTGACCAGTTCACTCAGTGCACATGTCAATATATCCAGGTAAAAGAGAAAGCACTGAGTTTGTTTATCCAGCAGGATTAAAACCTCTGTGGGGACCACGCTGTTTTTTTTTTTTTTCCACAGAATCTTCATATCACTGAGACTACGACTTCCTAGTTTTAGCCTTGTCACACAGCAGAAATCAGCTTATAGAAAGGTATCAAAGCTCTGCAGGGTTATCTGCTTGGATAGGCACCCTAGTGCACACTGGGACTCTGGTCTCCATAAATATCCAGACTGGCGCCTGTTTGGAGCATGGTGTTCTCTCTATCATGTCTAAATTCCCTCTTGCTGGAGATTAGAGTATGCAGCTGCAGGAAAGAAGACTTGATGCCTCTGCGTGTTTTATTCTGACTTGGAGCTAGGCACAGACCCAGGGAAGTGGGAAATGTTTTCAGGTCAGGTGTCTCAAAGAGATCCTATCTAGCAATGACTATCAATAAGAAACAAAGACCTACAAGGAAACCAGGAATATATTCTTGAGTGTCATGTGGTAAAGGTCAAAAAAACTGATTCCTTTTCAAAGTGATTCTGTATTGCTGCTCTGCTTCTTGCCATGATGCACAGTCTCGGATTATTTTGGCAAATGAGATCCAAGCAGGGCAAGAGAAACCTGATAGACCATGGCAGTCAGGTTGTGGTTGAACTATTTATTATGCATTTTTATTGATTAGTATCTTTATAGAGAGTTATTCTGAGTGAGAGAATCAAGTTCGACAACAAACAAATAAATAGAGATGTCTGTAAATGTGAGAAGAAATGAAAGACAGTTGCCTCAAAATAAATTAAAAAAAAATTTAAAAAGGGCAAATTTGAAAGCACCACTCTAGGAAAAGGTTTTTCTGTTGAGCAAAGCATGAGGGAGTGTTGTGTCTGTGGGATAGTAAATAAGGAGCTCAATCCTTCTATAACGTAGAAATTTAGAAGGATACACTTATATTTATTCCACATAGTTCTTTCACTCAAAAACTTAGACACAGAAACCATACACTGACCTCAATACAGCAGTTAATATTTTTAAAAGTTGAAGAGTAAATGTTCTTTGTAACAGATGGTGGATTACTATGGTAGCAGGATAAAAAGTAAAAATTGTGTGTGATAGTCTTGGCAGAGAACAAAAAATAATAGAATACAGTGAGATAAGAATCATAGCATGAATGAATGAATCATAGAATGGTTTTCGTTGGAAGGGCCCTTGAAGATCATCTAGTTCCAACCCCCTGTCATGGGCAACCCCTTGGCTAGGTTGCTTAAAATCCAACCCCACCCAACTTGGCCTTGAACACTTCCAGGGATAGGGCAGCCACAACAACTCTGGACGATCTGTGCCTCACCACTACCATGGTGATGACTGTCTCCTGATATCTAATCTAAACCTACCCTCTTTTGATTTAAAGCCTATCACTACATGCCGTTATAAAAAGTCCCTCTCCAGTTTTCTTTTAGATACTGGAAGGCGATACTAGAATATCTCCCTGGAACATTCTCTTATCCAGGCTAAACAACACCAACTCTCACAACCTATATCCACAGGAGAGCTGCTACAGCCCTCTTACCATCTTTGTGGCACTCCTCTGGACTTATTTAACAAGTCCACATTTTTCTTATGTTGGGGGCCCCAGAGCTGGACACAGTACTCGGGGTGAGGTCTCATGAGGGCATAGCAGAGGGTCAAAATCACCTTCCTTGACCTGCCAGGCATATTGCTTTTGATTCAGCCCAGGATATGGTAGGCTTGTTGACAAAAAAGTCATTGAGTACCTCAGCCTTCTCCATGTCTGAGGTAACCAGGGTTATCTTTCCTTCCAAAGAGCACCCCTATTTTTCCTAGTCTTCCTTTTATCACTGAGATACCTATGGAACATTTTCATGATGTCCTTGATAACCCTGGGCAGGTTTAATTCTCTCAAGGCTTTAGCTCTCCTAACCTGATCTCAGACAATTTCTCTGGGGTATTCTCAGGCTGTCTATCCTTGCTTCCACCCTCTTCAGGCTTCCTTTTGTGTTTGAGTTTGTCCAGGAGCTCCTTGTTCATCCATGCAGGCCTCTTGGTAGTTTTGTCTGAGTTCATCTTTATCAGCATGCATCTCTACNCTCTTCTCTTCTCTTCTCTTCTCTCTCAGATCCCTGAAGTGGATTAAGTCTGCTCTCCTGAAGTCCAGGGTAGTGAGCTTGCTGTATATCCTCTTCGCTGCCCTAAGGATCTTGAACTACACCATTTCATGTTCACTACAGTCCAGACTGCCCTTGAGCTTCATTCTCCTTGCCAGCCCCTCAATGCTGGTGAGAACAAGGCCTAGCATAGCACCTCTCCTTGTTGGCTTCTCTATCACTTGGAGAAGGAAGTCATCATCAACACTGTCCCGATTTGGACACTAGGAGGCATTACTAAAAGATGAGAGATGTAATAGAGAAGACAGCAACACAGTAATTTATTGAATATATGAAATATAAAATGTGGAAACCACTATACTAATGCACCAGTAACAAAACAAGGACCCGACAATAATAATACACAATAAAAATAACCCCTTTACTGCCCTGGGAGGGCTGCTGGGCTGTGCAGGGGGAGGAAAGAATGCTGCCACGTGGACAATGCTGGGGAGGTGATGTGGAAGGGTCCCACTCCGGAGCAGCTGGAAAATCAAAAGAGAGTGAAAGGCAACCCCAGTGGGCCCAAAAGGAAGAGATAACACACTACTATTGCTGCTACATGGAGACGCGTGGTCTTCTGCCGGCACACTGCTTGAGCTGTGGTGACGCCACACCGCTGCCTGAGCTGAGAGAGAGAGAGAGACGAGAAAGAGAGCTGACTTCCATTTCTGCTCTTTTTATAGGATGTCTGTTCTGATTTTTTCTTGTGCTCCCCTTCCAGTGCACACCACTTCTCCATTGGTTGGCAGACCGAATCAGTGTCACATGTCACTGGGCGCCACCCCCTCTCCAAGACCTTACCACAAGGCAAACACAGCGGAAGTTGCCGCCAAAATGCTCGGAGGCAGGACTTACCACGGGAAGGGGCTGCCACTGCTCATCCCACCAGTGCTGCGGGGGCCTGGGAGCACTGGCGGCACTGCCTGCAGGGGTATTCACTGCCCGTCACAAGAGGGCCGCAGCCCCGCCGCCAGCATGGGGAGTTGGGGGCTGCTCCGTGCACTGGTCACTGCTGCTGCCTCCATCACACAGGTGCCTGCTCGCTCCTCATTCCACGCTGCAGCAGCTGGAAAGGGTCCACACTCACTCAAAGCTGCAGTGTGCCCGGCGGAGGCTGCAGTGGTGGCGTGGTGCAGGCGCCAGTGGGAGCCTGCCACAAAGCACCAGTGAGCTGAACTGCACCTGGTGCCCCCGCCACTCTGGCCTCATCTTGGCTCAGCAACACCATGGCAGTGACTGCGGGCCTTGCAGTGTGCCCACTGCTCTCAGCGCCTGGCGGGGAGCACATGGGAGTGGCACCATCTCCCCCCACTGTGCCTTGCACTCACAGCCGGGGGTCCAGCCTTTTTGCTTGCTTCACTCTCAGGAAAAGATAAAAAAAGTTTTAAAAGACACCCCCTTACCCCCGCTTTTCTCCAGTTAACCCATAACAAACACATTCCAAGAATCTCATGGATTTCCTGTGCCCTGCTCTATTGTCCCTCCAGCAGATACTGAGGTGACTGAAGTCTTCTGGGAGGTCCAGGGCTTGTGAATGTGATGCTCTTCTTATCTGTTCATAGAGGACCTCATCTGCTTGCTCTTCTTGACCAGGTAGACTGTAGCAGACCCACTATAATGTCACCTGTCCCGGCCTTTTGTTTAATCCCAATCCATAAACTCTTGGTGGGCTCCTCATTCATTCCCATGTGGAACTCCATGCAACCCAGCTAGTTATTGACATAGAGGATGACATAAAGGATGACACCCTCTCCTCATCTCCCTTGGCTGTCCTTCCTAAAAATTCTATATCCTTTCATTCCAACACTCCAGTAGCAGGGGCCATCCCAATGTCAGTAAGGTCACAGGCCTATATGGGTGTGAATATCTCCAGCTCCTCTAGTTTACTCGTCATGTTACGTGCATTTGCAGAGTGGCATTTATATTGGCCTCCAGATGAAGCTGACTTCCTGACTGGAGTGGCTGGAATTTCTTTGTGCTGCTCTACAGGTCAGCTTTTCTGCTGACCTGTGATCCCTCTCCAGACTCTGGCTATTTGTTGCTGTCATTGGCATTAAATTGGTAGGAGTAAGATGGGTCAAAGTTTCACTCCCCCAGCAACGTTTTTTAAAGCCCTTCTCACCATTTTGGCAAGAAAATGCTCATCCCCTTCTTTGACAAATGGACACCATCAACTCCCAGTAGATCAGTTTCTCAAAGTGAGCGTCAAGGTCTAATTGGACCTGGCTGTGGCATCAGTCCTGCAAACACTTGCTGATTTGCAAGATTCAATTGGCCCTTTCAAGCACCTTCCCCTTTGACTGAGAAGACTGATGAAAGACTGCTCCTACTCCAGCACTGCCCCCAGAGCTCTGTAACCCTTCTTGATTTTCCTCCTAATATCTGTATCACTAGCACCTACATGAAACAGGAAGTTTAAACTAGATGTTTAATACACTGAAATACATGGTGTTGCACTGTACATAGAAAGACTGCAGGTCAGGGTCTCAGATTCTGTAAATAGGCTTATTTGTACTGATGCCATACTAGCTTGAGGTCTTAAAGTCTGCATGTTTCACTGATTTACACTGGCTGAAAGTCTAGTCCAACATTTTCTGTCACCACATATCATTTTTACAGAAGCATAGCTTCTAATTCTAGCTCCTGAGTTGCAGGCCTCCTCATTTGGCTCAAGTCACTGGAAGATGACCACAGCACAATGTAGAGCATTGTTGACAATATTTTGATGCCATTGCTTTACAGATGCCAGCATGATTTAAAATAAACTCCAGCTGCAGCAAGCCCTTCATCTGATTTCCCTAATGAACTGTGAACCTTCAAAGTGTTTCTACTGACCTTGTATTGAATATGCTTTTGCAAAGGAAAACAGTACCATTTAGAAGTGAAGTTCATTTTACTAACTAAGTGAAAAGTATGTCACTTACTGCCAGAGCTCAGACAGTGAGGGTCAGGTCATACCAACCTCTTCTCAAAGAGAAAGAGGGAGAGAACCTGCAGGAATTCAGAAAATAAAACACCTGAAGTGCTGAAAGTGTGTGATACGTCTGTTCTTGAAAATTATGGTTGAATGGTCTATCCAGGCTTTGACATTAGGAATTTCAACTCTGAAATCCTACTCCCTTTATGAACTCAAATACTTTAGGAAAGTATACAAAAGAGAATGTTCTTACAGTGAATACTGAGAATTTGTGTTTAAAATACCCCAAATCAGAAACAACTTTTGTCAATATTACAAAAACCATATTAATGATTGGCTTTTTAACTTTAAATTGAAAATGTTGGAATTAAAGAAAACCAATTAAAAATCTGCAATAAGTATTTTCCCGTTCCCTGGGTACATCAACATATCAGTAAGAATGAAGTCTATGTTTCATGGTATTGTCATGTTACAGCTGCAGGCTGAATATATCAAACTAGATAAGAGCTGTATGGGAGAAACAAAGCATATCATTTAGTAGAGTTCTGTGTTTCCTAATACTTTTCCAGCTGTCTATAAAACCAGTTTCTAGACTAATTATATAGTGCAAGGCCATATTCATTTTAAGACAGACTGTGCCACTATGACTTGTACCATAATGCAACCATCCTGTTTTATAAGTAATAAGAACAATAGGAATTTTCAAGGACTAAGGTATTAATTAGTTGGAGCATAAATATCAGGCTTTGTTTCATTTTGCGATAATCTTTTAATAAAAAAATACGCTCCTGTTACTCACTGCCACTTCCTCTTTCTCATGTGCAATTGTCATAGGGTAGCCACTGGTATGTTCCTTCTCAACTGCATTTCTTTAGCCCCTTTTTGTGTTTTACAGTTTCCTTTGTCAAAGCTTTAGAAGGGAATTTTCAGGATGCAATAAGGTACTGATAATCATAAGAACAATATTCTTAACAAATGTCTCCATTCCCCTTTTTCACCATGAGCAGTTTGAGGATTCCTTTACACTTTTATATCATAAATGATTCGTAGTTGGATGCACAAGCAAAAGAGTTTGCTAAAACTACTCCCTGCTGGAGACAGACAATTGTAGTATTGCATTACCATTGCAGCGTTAGTATTACTGTGGCAATGATTCCTTGCAGTAGTGCAGCCAGTTGTAAACACAGCAGGAAAGTGATCTTTAACTGCTTCTCATAACTTGCATATATCACCAGGAGTATCACCTTTGTTATTGTGGAGCTCTACAGCCAGAATCTTCTTCAGCAGTTCAATTTTCCTGTGTGCCAGTAGAGGGACTAATCTCCTGTCAGTACCTATACCACTATGGTAGAAACAAAATGATCTAAAAAACAGGCTTATGTATTATTTTTTACCACTCTCAGTGGTCTTCTCAAGAGTTGGCCGGAAACAGAACTGCTTTTAGGATATCTCTGGAAAGAGGCCTTGATTTATATCATAGATGCTATTCTAGACACTAAATTTTCCCGTCAACAGAAGAAGTTTGTCCAAAATGGAATTGTTTCACATAACCCAAAGTCTACTGTCTACCTGTATCCTGGCTGTAATAACTGTTCATGTTCTTAATTTAAATTGTATTTTACTTAAAAATTATTTGAAAAAAAAAAGTCACATAAACTTGTAAATAAATAAATACTAATGCAAATACACAAATAAGTTGTTAATTTAAAACAGTTGCTCCCAAAATTTTTACCGGAATACACTACAGTATTTCTTGGTGCTGAAAACTCAAATTGATACACAATATATTTTACAGTATCTGCAGTGTAATTTTTGCATGAAATTAAAAGAAAAAAAATACAAAACTACAACAAAACCTACAAAAATCCCAAACAGAACAACAGAACAGAGTACAAAGCTTCTTAGTCAGTTTCCGTGGAGAACATTTGTTTTAAAGGAAGGTTTCCCTCTCCTTACAAAAGAAAAAAATATTTTGTCTGGGATCCAGCTTGAGTGTCATAAAGACAAAAGTTAGACTCAGTTGTATACTTAGTTCTCCAACAGTAAATAACAAAGATTCTTACACGATAATGAACACCTGCAAGAGATTTTGGAACTCTTTAAAGAGTCACAGAGGATGTTTCTAAAAGAACCAAAAAAAGGGAGAAAAACCTTTCAAAACAACAAATATTCACTGCAGTTGGCCTGAGATATGAACAAAGTACCTAGCTATAGAACTGAAATATTGGGAAAGAAACACAGTATAATGCTTAAAAAAATTAATATTTATCCTTTTTTTGTAAGCCTCTTATGAAACATTTGTCCTATATGCTGAGTAAGAAGCACTGAAAGTATAATCACAGCATGGTTGTTTAGATGATGGTTCAAGATTGATACTGAAATAGTTATGCTATCCACTTAAAAAATAAGATGACTAGAGCTATCTTATAGATAAATGTTAATTGGGATTTGGTTTTATGTGTTTCCCTTAATTTTGCCCAGCATTTTCTTCCTACAGATCTGTATTTTATCCCTTGCTGTTTTTTTCAAAAAAATTATTTGGAGTCTCTTATTTCAATTTTTAAACCAAATTGTTTTTTAAATGTGCATTTTCCCCTGTGAATTCTATACAAGGCAGACACCATGAGAGTCTTGTCAGATTGTAAATATGTTTTGTTTTTCAAGGGGAATCTGGGCTCTGTGTTCAGAACTGCACTGTTTTTCTGATGTTAATTGTGCACTAAGGCTAACTATTGCATGGGCAAAAAAACCCTTTTAATGAAGAAAGAAATTTTAGTCAATGTTCTTTATTAAATAAAAAATAAAATAACTGAAATAAATCCCCTTCCTACAGTTCTTCAAACAGATATGAACCGGATTCTCTGTTTTTTTTATGTGTCATCTGCAATTTCCTTAAAAATTGGCTTTGTCAGCAAAGCTGGTTTAAGAAACTTAGAATACTGCCACCTTTAGCCAGTATTCGTATGCCCATACAGTCCTTTGACACTGCTTAGTTATGCCAGCCAATACAGTTGATTCAAGACACATATTACAAATTAAATGGTCCAAGTTAGAAGTAAAAATCAAAACAAGGATCAGTGAAATCTGACTCCATCACAATCTATGAGGAGTTTGGGGTGCTGCACGGGTGCAGCTGTTGCAGCATTTTTGGTGTGCTTTGAGTTATTGCTTCAATTACAGATGTACTTTGATATTAGAATGCTACTTTGAACATTTTTGTTGTACCAGCATTGACCCTGGCAGTCTGGCTTTTCCAATATATGTCTATTTCAGGAATTACCTCCCATAAAAGAGAAAAATCTACCATGACAGTCAAATGGTCTCTGCTTGAGAAAATGTTTTGTTCCTTTGAAATATGTTTTACATTTCAACAAAATTTCAATGGAACATTAAACCTAAGGAGATTCACTTAGGTTGCAGAAGCTGTGCTGTCTTTATGCATGAGTGTCAAGCAATAAAGCACATACACCCCCTGTTCATTCTCTTGGTAGAGGGCCCATGGAAACTGCCGCTTTCAATTCTATCTAATGTTTACATGCTAGGCAGTCTTTCTTCAGATATTGAGGGTTGCTTGTTCCTAATATTCAGGCATATAGACCAATCTATCATATGAAACTGTCAGTGACATTTCTACCCCTATTCTGGCTTTGTCATTAAAGTGAGGAAATAAACATGAGACCTCTGCTTTGTCTCTTCAGTTTTCCTCTGTTAAGAGATTATTCATTCACTTCTATCTGTAAAAACACAAACTACAAATGAATGCCAATGAATTAATTTTGTACCTAAAATCTTATAATTCATCTCATCTGTATCTGAATTTACTATATATCAGTACTTCAGCATGCTTTTGGACAAAGGTTTGTCTTCCACCTATGTTCCTAAAAACATCCAGAAGCAATTCTTCTTCTCTTCTTAGTGGCATAAAGAATATGATGAATAAAATCTTTTTTCCTGCTCCTTAGCTTAAATTACAAAGATGGAAGGATATTGATTTCAGCTCTAAACGGAACCTGCTTGTAGATTACTCACTATGAAAGAGTCTTAAAAATAATCCATGTTTCCCATACCGTTAGATCAGATGGACATTTTTAACATTTAGATCTAAATATTCCTGCAAAGCCCTCCAGGGAAGAGTTCTCTGCTAATGATACACAGTGAAAAGTAAGATGCATATCTCACTTAATTTGAAGTAGGAAAAATCAAATATCAGAAAGCATTTCATTTAGAAAAAACCTAAAATGGATGAAATTTGAACAGATTCTGGAAGACTTAGAAATGTGCCCTTTAGGAGTGAAGTGTGGACAAGAGGGCTACAGGTTGCTCAGAGAAGAAGCCTGAGCTCTCTCCTTGGCTAACCAAAATAAGTAGAGGCTCATAGGAAGCCCTTTATATTATTTTTCCAAAGATCTTGGGAGAGTTAGAGACACAAGGTTATGTAAAATCTTTCACTAGATCAATTGATATAATTATAAAGTCAAATAAATGGATGTCAGGCACCTCAGTTCTAGTCCTGTTTGCTCTACTACCCCAGACATGACTTTTAATTTCAGGATGACAGGTGAAGGGAAATACCCCTCTAGTATTATCTGAACATGTCACCTGGAAATGGGAAGGGCAACTTTTCAAGAATAATCTGCTATGTTATTTTAACAGAGTGACCAGAATTGCGGGGTATTTTAAGGTTTTAATCTAACAAAAGTTTATGCAGCAGCACAGTGACAGTTTTGTTCTCTGTTTTTCTTTTGAAATTCCTAATAATTTCTTAACAATGTCTTTTTTACTGTGCCAGCCATTTTTCCACTGAATCATCCAAGAACTTTTACCATGAAATAACGGGTAATTTAAAGATCCAAACTATGTATATGTTGTCCTTTTTTTGCGTTGCTTTGCATTTAGTGACATTGAACTTGGCTCACTTAGTTTTGTGAGATCTTTCTGCAAACCTCTGCAATTACTTTCACTTTCAAATATAGTAATAATTTTGTAATCAGAAAACTTTTCCATGTTACCTTTCTACCCTAGAATATCTTTTTTGATGAACATCACAAGTCCTAGCTCAAACCATTCAGCCATATCACTGGCAGTATCCTTTCACTTTGGCAACAGTATTTCTTGCCATCTTGTCATAGATCTATCTCTTTATTAAGGAATTAGTCAAAGGCTTATTCAAATCCCAAACTGCTATGCCAATTACATCATAGTTATCTGCATGCTTACTTATTCTTTAATGAACTCTAAAAGTACTGTGAACTACAATTTATTTTCCTTCTACAAAAGCCCTGTGTACATTCACATCTCTGCTAAATCTACCAACAGTTTCTAGCAATTTTCAGACTACAGAAGTCAAATGCACAGACCTATAATTCCATGTCTTCCTGAATGATAAATTTAGAAATCTGTACCTTATGTCAAATTCTATTCCTTTACTAATGTGATTTTGGTAATAATTTATATACTGCAGTTAACAGTTACACAATTTAGTACTTGAGCTCCTTCAGAGCTCCAGAATGAATAACATATGCTACTGGAGATATTTTACTCTTTATTTTATTAATTTATTCTAAAACATCTTCCACTGACACTTCAGTCTGAGACTGTTTTAATGACTCACTTGTCATAGGAAAAGCTCTTTCCAATTTTCACAGTAATGCAAAATACACAGACAGATTTTCTGTTGTGGCCACATATTTTCTGTTCTTGTAACATACCTCAATTGTTTCCTCAACAGGACAGGGAAAGAAAAACTTGTGGGTTAAGGTAAGGACAGGTAGATCACCCACTGATTGTCATCATGGGCAAAACATGCTTGACTATGGAGAAGTATATTTAATTTATTTATCCAACAGAGGAGGAGGATAATGAGAAACAAAAACTAACCTAAAAACATTGTCCACCTAAACCCCCCTTTCTTCCCAAGCTCAAGTTCTCTGCTGACTCTTCTACTTTGATGCCCTGAGAAGCACAGAGACATGCGGATCACTGCCTCTGCTGTTCTATCCTCCTCATGGTCTTCTTCTTTAGTGATGTGCTCTGCATTGACTGTTATCATTCTGAAATTGTCTCTCAGATTTATGATGAATAGCTCCATGAAAATGTAATTTCAGTGCTCAGCAGTGGTCAAAAAAGTAAATCAAATGTTAGGAACTATTAAGAAAATAGTAGAAAAAAAACCAGAAAACATAATCATGTCAGTGGAAAATGCCGTTATCCCCAAACCTAAAAAAGGATGTAACAGAACTGGAGGAGGTTCACAGAAGGCCACCAAGAATAATCAAAAATAGAGAATGGCAGTCAAAGGCGCTCATAAATAGTCCAGGACTATTCTGTCTAAAACGTGGCAATTGAGGGAAGGCTTTGACTGAAATCTGTCCTATCATAAGGGAAAAGAAAAAGATAAAAAGAGACAGATGGTTCATTTTCTCTTCCAAAGCGAGAATGAAAGTATCATATGCTGTTAGCAGGTGGTAGGTTGAAAGGAAAAAAATAGGGAGATAGTTCTCTACATAATATGTAGAGATGCCTCTCTCTCCACAGGTCACTTTTCTTTTAGTATTCTTCACTGTATACAAAAAGTATACTGCAAACAGTATGTGAACCACTTAAAAGTACACAGCAATGGCTTGCTAGAGCACCCAGTTGGGAGCAACTATTGCCACTCTTACGCCTGCAAGCCTTGTGATCCTCTCTGAATCAGCAGGCGTATGGTGCTAGGGAAGTGTAAGTCAGCCCTCTTGTGCTCTGGCGTGAACTGATTTTTGGTTATGCCCAAAACTGGATCCTATGCTTTTTCCATTGATCTGAGTAGTTTCATATCAGTACTTTTCTCCTGAATTGGTGAGTTGTTAATTATCACATCTCACTTCAGTTCATGTATTATACTTTTATTATCTTGTAAGATATTAACTTATTTATGCCCTGAAATCTTAAAACACAGATTAGTCTTAAACAAGTCAAACCTGGAGACAACTGCGTCTCTAAGGAATAGAATTTTTCTCAGGATAATTTGGATGCTAAAGTTCTGCATGCATTGGAAAAGGAACTGGACTAGTTCATAGACAAAAATATAAACTTGAAATGCTAGACAGAAATACCAGAGACCTGATTCTGCTAAAAGTCTGTTTCTGTTTCAAGAAGCTCCTGAGTAGTAAATTCAGAGACTATTCACCGCATGCCTCATCATTTTGATCTTCCTTTGAAATCTGCTTGTCGTCATTAGTGGAAGTGGGACATGGGGCTTGGCTGACCTTTGGTCTGGCTCAACACAGCTGCTCTTGTGCCCTGAAAGCCTTCTTTCCTCTGTCACATAACTGTATGGTCTCATTTTAGTTCTTTGATTCATTTTTTTTAACATCTTTTTGCCAGACGTTGCAGGTTTCTTCTCATGTAATGCTTCTAAGCAGTTGTATTTCATTTTTTTTTAATTTAATTGCTCTTAATTTTTTTTTTACTATGCTTTCTTGGAGGTTTTTGTTGGTTTTTTTTCAGAAGTTTCTTTTATGTCAAGATGATGTGGCTTGGGAAAGAGGGAAAAACTTTCAGTCATACTGGGATTTTGAATGAGGGAAGTTTGAGACAAAGTACACTATTTTAAGAGTATGTCAGTGTAGTTTCAGCTCCTTCGTTTTGAACTATACATATTCTCTACTTGGATATCTCACAATATTTCACATTTTGGTATCTCACTGTTTGTCATAACTCATTGTTACAATTTCCCAGATAATTAGGGTTAATTAAAGCATCCATTTATTATTATTTTCTTTCCTTGTAGTGACCTACAAGCTACTCTCATGGACACATGATGATGTAAAGAAACCCATATAATACATTGTTTAATCTAAGCATGACTCTTTAGTTCATGTAAATTGTGATAATTGCCATTGTTAATTCATTTACTATATTTAATTCTCAGCTTTCTTTAAGTTCTGAAACTTTTCTCAACTGGCCTGTTCTATTTTGTCAGTTCTGTGTATTAACTTCTTTTTTTCTCAAGGCACACGAGTGATCTGTTTCTCAGGGCAAGTTTTTCCATGCATATTATATCCATATACCCACTTCGAATCAGTCCGTACAGTTCATTCATCTTACTTTATAGTTTTTCAGCATTTATAGACTTTTAGTATGACAGAAACATGTTTCCCTTTGATCTACTTGTCTATTTTTAGGTCCATATTTATGTGGTGAGAGGATTCCTCGATGTTTCCTATCTGAGGTTTATTGACTTATATCCTTTTTGAAGGCTGAAGATTTTACTCTTGGAGGATGAATAATCTCAGACTGTTTCCTCTTACTCACCTGTTAGATTCCTCCTAATCTTTATAAAAACAACACCAAAACCAAAGCCAACAACTTCAACTTTTTTATAACTTTGAAGTCACATACCAGTGTATGTTCCATATTGGCCTAGACAGAAATTATCCTTTTTTTATAGGACTCACTGCCTCACATTACTTCTGCAATCACGTTTTAACACAATTGCTTGTCAGCTTGTGTACCAACCCTGAAAGCCTTCCAGAGAGTACTATTATCAAAACTCTATTTTTATGTCAACATTGAAAGATCAAATTTTGCATTCGTTCTCTCACCCACTAGGTCATGGGTACTTCATTGACAATGTAAAACAGGCAAAAGCCTTCTCAGATCCACATCTTTACGGCGCACATCAAAGAACTTGTGTAGAAACTCTGCCCCTGATCTTCTCTCCACAATGCCCTAGAATAGACCTCCAAAGACTGATTATTTCCTTCCTTTATTTCCTAAAGCATTAAATACAGAGTAGGACACAGTCAGTTCTGACTAAAATCTTCACACCTCTCTCAGGGGAATAGTGATCAGCCTCTCCTAGTCAACTGCCCTCAGATTTTATATTGTACGTGATATTCTATGGTAAGGAATATCCTTTTGGACAGTCTGGGTCAACTACCCTAGTTATGCTTCCTCCCGTCTTTTGTGCCCCTCCTCACTGGCAGAGCTCAAGACACTGAAAAGTCCTTGGCTTAGGGTGAGCACTGCTCAGCAAAACCCAAAACATCAGCGTGTTATCAACATTATTCTTGTACTGAGCCCAAAACACAGCACTGTGCCAGCTACTATGAAATGAAAATTAATTATGAAAATTATTAATGAAAATTAATTCTAGCCCAGTCAAAACTACGGCATCTTTTCAGCATGCTGTTAAGAAAGTGGAAATATCCATGAGGACCCTGAGGTCTAGGCATGGAATAATATCCTGCTTGGATAGCGTAGTTTAGAATGCAATGAACTGGGCCTCAATTTAACCTTAAAGCACAGGCTGGAGGGAACAGCCGTATAACTGTCATATATCTGCCATGTTAAAAATCTTATCAATCATTTTGATTTGGTATTTTTTTTCTAAAAGGGAGCATTGCTGACAATAAAATCAGACTAAACTAAACAAGTAGAAGGTAAATGTCACTGGAAAGCTCCAATAAGGCAAATCTGTTCTTCTTATCAACTCAGCATTTTCATTACTAGTCTTCATGTTTGACAATAGATTTTAGGGTATAGTCAAAGTGATACTGACCACCCCCCTGAAATGTTCTTAATTTCAAAATGTGCTGTGCTGTTCTATGAGAACTTGGCTAAGGTGGCTAATGAAACTGCCTTTTATTACAGGTCAGCTGGTGTGAATTCTGTAACCAGTAATAGAGAGAAATACATTAAGATAAAGCTGATTGGAAGGAATCACCACTGTTTATTAGCATAAAGATTATTCATTTCCCCAAGCTTACACAGGATAAATATGTATGTGTATCTCACATGCCAGCTGAAAAAATTTAAAGTTATTATTTTTTCCTTAGTAATTTTTTGTTAGACAAATAGAAATTGAACTTGAGTTGAAATGTACTTGAGAGGCTTTAATACTTCAAAATCTGTATTTATGTTTTTTTTTTCAGTTGCAACACCAGTACTTATATTTTAGAAATTATATTTACATGTTAAAAATTCATAGTTAATATGACTCCAGATACATTTTGTTCTTAATCAGAGGGTAATGAAAATTATTCTTAGTATAAATGACAACAACAAACATATATATTTATATCGAACAAACATATGTATTTATAACATTGCTCAAAAACTGACATTTTGACCCATGGGAACATTCACTTTCTTTCTAAAGCACAGGTTTTAGACTGTGCAGAAGACACTAACGTTTCAAAGTATGTTTTCATGCTGAATTGAAAAAAATGAAAAATACCCATTTCTCTCATGGATAAGTTTTATAGTAAAAAGTTGATTCCACTTAACTGAAAATTTGTTCTATAAATATGTATTTTTTAAAAAAGAAGAATCAATAGAGTCTGTTCTAGTTTTCTCTCCTTTATTTTTCTTTAGATGATCCTTGTAAATAAATACATATCTTTTTCAGAACTGTGCAATTTGCTTTTGAGTAGAATAAAAACAAAGCATGGAGACCAA
This sequence comes from Neodrepanis coruscans, assembly GCA_013400695.1. NCBI lineage: Eukaryota > Metazoa > Chordata > Aves > Passeriformes > Philepittidae > Neodrepanis > Neodrepanis coruscans. The sequence continues at coordinate 10,716 of VYZS01000036.1, read as the reverse complement.
AGTATATCTAATAATGGATGTGTGTCACTTCACACTCTATCTTTTATTATATCAAGTTGTAAATCAATCATCTCTTCAGGGCTAAAGAAGTGCACTGGAATGCCAGTAACTCTACTCTTCTACTGAGCTCACAAACTGCAACTGTTAACATCAGATTTACTCTTTTAGGTTTTATTTGGGTTTTTTGGGAGGGTTGGGCGTGGGGTGGAGGGAGGGATGACAGATACTTGGAACAGAAAAGCAGCTTCTTTTTTGAACATGTCTTTTGTTCATTTGATAGCATTTTGTGGAAAAAACACATTGTCCTAGACATTTATGGGAAAAAACCCTCATCCTAGCTAATGACTACATATAGGTTAACTTATGTGTTAAACTAGTTGTTCAGGATCTCTTTATAGTGAGTGAAAGGTGTAGGTACTCACAGAAAGTGACTAAACACCCTTAAGGATAAAACCTCTTATAAATGCAAGATCCAGTACAATGAAGGAAGTATTGAGATTTCCATTAAGTGGAATATCTAAGTTCTCTGTGAAAATGGTCCAAAATGTGAATTCACTAAATTGTCCTCTGGTTTAATTTACTTCACTGTGATATTTCAGCTACTCAGAAGAAGGAGAAAAAAAAAAAAAATGAAATCCCATAATTAACANAAAAAAAAAAAAGAAAAAACTATTGACATGTAGTATGCTTATGGCATTAATTATACCAACGTCAATATCTGAAAGTTGAAACTAATTTCACAGGTGATTTTTCGTAAAGCTGTTGATCCTTTTCTTTTTTTTTCTCTTTTTTTTTTTAATTTATATATACTTTTACTCTGACCTGAAATTTCATCTCTTACATAAAAGATAGAAAGATCTATTTTTTATTAGCTACCATATTTTTATATTTAATCATGATAATTGACATATATATATATTATTAATGTGTTGGATATATGGTTCACTTGAGAAATCTGTTGCATTCTGAGGTTTACTGAGGGTGATGCTAAAAAGGCAGACTTTCTAAACAGTTTTACTGACCTGAAAGAGGTATTGTGTAGCTACCATACTCAGCAGATCAGATGGTTTAGAACTGTACTAGTGAAATGAAATCGAGAAATAGCTTGTTCTTTATAGAAAGCATGTCATATTTTCATACGGTGATTGTAACAAAACGAACATTTGCTACCATCAAATAATACTTTAAAATTTTGTCTCATGAAAAAGTAATTATGAAGTTTACACAAGATCTCTTACTAATACTGTAAACCCACAAATAAAATTTGGCATAAAATTTCTAAAAGTCAATTCTCTTTTTTTTTTTTTTTTTTTCCCAGATAAAACAATTTATCACTTTGAGTTTTATGGCATATTATGAAATCAACAGATGCTGCGTACAGAACTGAAGTTATGCAGTATTGAAACAAGTCTATTATGTGCATTATGACAAATGTAAGACTTTTGTTTCATGTTTTCAGCTCTAAAATAATAAAATCAAGGCTCTGTGAACTGAAGAAAAGAAGGCCAGACTTCCCTTAAGTAAATCTGTGGACATCTTTTTTCATGTCAATGTGAACTTCTGCCTAAGTGCAGGGGCAGCGTACTGTAGGGGGTAGTTTATAAACTTAACTGTGGGGTTCAATGTTTCTCCTCTGGAGTCAACAGATCAAGAACAATATATACCAGCTTCAAGTTTGGTACTAAATGTCCTGTATCAAAATTTAAGTGAAGCTTGATTCCTTTAGTGTCCTGTCAGAAACCAGGATGTCCTTTAAGACAGGTTCAATGTAACTGCATGTTTATTCTCTGTAAGCAGTTTTGTTGAGCTGAAGTAATTCTTATGCTAACTGTAGGCAAGAAAAATCAAAGAGAAATATTATATTTGGGGATTCAGATAGCTGATATCTGGAAAAAATTCTGTTTGTGATGCTACTGTTAGAAATACACTCTTGTTTTTCAAAACCTGGTCCCCTAAGGTCCCTCATGTTTTTCATATTAAGGAAGAAATATTCAAGTAAATATTTGTTTCTCCACTATATCACTCCATGAAATAACATAAAAAAATGCAGAAGTGAGAGGAAAACATTTTTGCCAGCAAAGGAAAATGGATGACAGAATAAATGGTGATTGGATAAAATTTGTTCATTCCGCATTTGTCAGTGGACAGAATAGAGTGCTTCCATGAAGTATATTTGAGACTTAACAATTTAATTATCAATTCAAGTTATTTTCTGGAATTGATATTCAGAAGACTTTGGAGGATGTGAATAAAGGCTTTTCCTTGCAGTCACCACAAAAAGGAATCTCCAGCAACATTCAAGTAAACAGCTTATGTAGCTAATTACTACTTGTAAGGATGGTATCCAGCAGAGCTGGACTTACTCTGTTACTCTCCAGGTCCAGCTCAATATACATGAGCATGAATCCCAGGGTTTGAGCACAGCCAAATGAAGCAGTGGTTGTTTCTCAGTAAATCAATGCTTGAAAGAGAACTAGTTTCCAATTCTGAATAACAAATAAAAAAAGAGAAGTGGGTTAACGAAAGTTCAAACGAATTATGGAAATTTATCAGCAAATATCGCACAAGTTAGAAGCAAAATCTTATATCTGGTCCTTGTCAAAGAACTTCTTCCTTCATGGATATTAATGTAGCCCTATAGCTTAGTCTTGTGTCACTCAGTCCCACACCCATGTCTTCCTTCAGAATGGTCTAGCATGTTAAAGCATCCCAAACCTACTGGATTTATTAACTGCAACTTTACTTCAGCTGATGCATACTGTTGCCTGTCCTTAGAGCTCAGCCATCCTATACTCCACTTGGTGTGCAAAGATAGGTGCTTTCAGAAGGTGTATTTGTCTGCTTAACGTTTGTCCTAAAGATGTTAATCTCTGTTGTCTCTCTCTGTCCATAGGAGATCCAGGAAGAGGAGGTCTAGCAGTGAGCTGCCCAATACATCCTGCTCTCCTTCCTACGGAGGTATGAACAGGTATGAACACGGAGCAGCATTGGGGTTACACATCTTCCCTTGGATAACTGGACATAGATCTTAAAGCTGGACTTACATGCCATAATTAATTGGGATCTCCAGTCTACCACTGTTGTACTCTAGGACCTTGAGTAAATCACCTAGTCTAACTTTATTTTTCTCCTGTGTTTGCTCATGTTTCTTTAATCTAACATTTTCAGAATATCTTGCCTCTTACTATATTGTTGTCTACTATCTAGCATACCGGTGTCCTGATCTTTGGTGGAACCTCTACGCAGTGTTTGGCTATGAATAATAAATAGTAAGAACATATTTGCCATACAAGGGCAATGAAAGTAGAATACAGAGGCAGAGGGAGGAAGAGAGACCCTTATTCTACTTCAGTGGTTATTATACTGTTTCAGAAGAAACTAAGCATCTTTTGCATGGGTTTGGAAAATAACATTTTTATCCTCAAACAACAACAGTTCCACAATCAGTGAAGAGGCAGTAGTCCATTCATTTTGTGACTGGTTATCCATGACCGTCTAAATTTCCTGACAACAAATTCTTCACCCTCAGACTTTTGCTATGATTGTCTTTGGACAGTGGATTGATGTAACTGTTTTTAAGTGGTTTGGGGGGAATCTTATAAAGTAATGTTGGCATATCACAGTATCACAGTATTAACAATGTTGGAAGAGACTTTTGAGATCATCAAGTCCAATTTATAACCCAAAACAAACCCATCATCTAAACCACGACACTAAGTGCCTTATCCAGTTTTCTTTTAAATATTTCCAGGGATGGTGAATNTTTCCAGGCAGGGGGAAATGAAAAACAATGGCGACCCCAGGGAAACTCCATGGAGAAGAGACAGCAGGCAGCAAGGTCCGGAGCAGGCAGTCCTCAAAGCCGTGCTGAGTAGAGGTACTCCACCTTCAGCTCAAGAGTCCTGGAGAAAGAGAGAGGGTGAGTGCCCTGTCCTGCAGATTTTATAATCCCAGCCGCTTCCCAGCACACCTTGGGGGTCCCCGGGGCTGATGGGAAAACCCAGGCAGAGGTAACCTTGGTAGCCTGGCTACTCCTCCCAGCCGGATATGAGCCCAGGAAAAGAGTTGATTTTTTTTCTTTGTCTTTCCCTGTGGTTTTAAGCCAAACCATTACACCTGCCCTGATGGAGCTTGAGACTGTGTCATCTGTGTCCTCTTGTTCCATCACCAGCTGACTGAGAGAAGAAACCAGCCATACATAGTATAAATAAATCAAACTGAGGAAAAAATAAAATGAAAGCGTATTTGTAAAATCCAGCATGGACAAACAAATTTTTGGTTGTTGTAATAGAAAAGTGATCGTATTTGTTGAACTATAAAACAGATATCATATTTACTACATCTGTAAGAAAACTGCAAAAACCCCACAGCCCTTGACATTAATAGCATGCACCATATTCAGTGGTTAAATTTAAATATGTATTTATATACTACTTCAGGTTGCTCTGTTATTTAGAGCTTTTAATTTAGCTGAAAAATGTATAGTTGAGTTTTAAGTACTCTTTGGTTTACTAGGAGATATTTTAAAAACCTGTTTCATGCAAACACTTTCTTTCTCTCTTTCTCTCCTTAGAGTAAAGATAAGACAGGAACAAAATATGTAATGATGGATCCCAGGCATACTGACTCTTGATGCCTTTCCAATCTGCTACATAGTCCTCAGTTGTTACTTTCTTAAAAAGTGTTAGGTTGAAATGCCACTGTGTTAAGTGATTTATAAACAAAGGTGTATACAATGTAGAATAATAAAAATAGAGGTTCCTTCCACTCCACAAGCCTCTTTAGCCTAAAGAGACATAATACAAATTAACCTAACTCTGCTCTTACGGTAATTGGTTGTAACAAAATATAAAATAAATATATGAGTTTTATTTCCTTCCCAATTGTCACCAAGCACTTCCATTTCAGCAGTGGCAGGGTTTTACTTGTTTGGAAATGAGGAAGCTAGAAATTTGAAACTACATTTTGCATGTTTATATATACATATATGTGATTGTACTTAGATATGGATAATTATTTGCAGAATCGGATTTATATTTTTATCAACTACTTTCCACTCAAAGCACTCTTTAGTACATACTATAAACTAAAGAGATGAACTCTGAAAATGAATAAGAAGCTGTAACTAACCACTAAAAATCCAAACCTGAAATTCCTTTGCAGTGAGGCATGTTTATGATTTTTCCCCTTTACTTTTAAATAATGGCAAAGTAATCTGTAATTTGAATTATAATATTTTATTGACATCTGTATTGGGTTTTCTGTGGCCAGGTTTTGGTAGCCGCCTGGTGGGGGTTGCTGTAGGGGAGGCTTCTTCGAGAAGCTGCTGGAAGTTTTCCCCATGTCCTGCAGAGCCAATGCCAGCCAGCTCCAGGCTGGACCCGCCGCTGACCGAGGCCAGGCCAATGAATAGTTAAAGTAACACCTCTGTGATAACATATTTAAGAAGTAAGGGGAAAAAAAGTTAGTTTAGATGAAGATAGCTGCCGAAGAGGAGCAGAGTGAGAATATGTGAACAACAATGCAGACACCAAGGTCAGTGCAGAAGGAGGGGAAGGAGGTGCTCCTGGCGTCGGAGCTGAGATCCACCTGCAGCTCATGGGGAAGACCATGGTGGAGCAGCTGTGCCCCTGCAGCCCGTGGAGGATCACAGAAGTGCAGAGATCCACCTGCAGCCCATGGAGGAGCCCACGCCAGAGCGTGTGGATGCCAGAAGGGGGCTGTGACCCCGTGGGAGGCCTATGTTGGAGCAGGGTCCTGGCAGGGACCTGCAGCCTGTGGGGAGAGGAGCCTGCGCTGGAGCAGGATTCTCCTGCTAGGACTTGTGGCCTGTGGGGGACCCACGCCGGAGCAGCTGTACCTGAAGGACTGCACCCTGTGGAAAAGTGACCCACGTGGCAGCAGTGTCTGAAGAACTGCTGCCCATGGGATGGATTCTCACCGGAGCAGTTTGTGAAGAACCGTCTCCAGTGGGAGAGACCCCACGGGGTGCAGGGGAAGGACTCCTCTCCCTGAGCAGCAGCAGAAAACAATAGTTGACCGTAACTCCTGTTCCCCGTCTCCCTGCATCGCCGGGGGAGAGGAGGTTGAATGTGAAGAAGGAGGGGGTGGGGGGAAAGGTGTCTCTTAAGTCTCTCATTCTTAAACTCTGATCTTGTTAGGAATAAATTTAAACAATATCCCCACATAGAGTCTGTTTTGCCTGTGATGGTGATCAGGGAGGGATTTTTATGGTCCTTATGTCAACTTGTGAAGCCCTTCGTTTATATTTTCTCTCCTCTGCCGTTTGCAGGGCGGAGTGAGAAATAGGCTTTAGTGGGCCCCTGGCATCCAACCCGGGTCAAACCACTGCAACATCATCACGTTTTCTTCAGATCTGTATCTGAATATACGGTGGATTTTTTGTTACAGTCAGGCTAAAGTAGAAAAAAATATGAAAAAATACAAAAGATCATAGTGTTGTCGTTTACGATAAAAAGTGTTAGGAGCATAAATTGTCACATGCTCACACAAATATACATGTGAGCATCATGATAGAAAACTACACAGATACTTGAATATCTTATGTTGGAAAAATATAATTAAGGATTTTAAACTGAAGGTCTCAGCTGTGAAATGTCAGGATAAAAGCTTGCTATATCAGTTTTGAGGGATTTGTTGGGTTTATTTATTTAGCTTCAGGGGACAGAGTATTTACTCTCAAACTAACCAGCAGTTTTCATTGCCTTTCATTTACCCCTTGAAAACACAGACCCACCTTGGTCCTCAGTATTTAGAAAAGTGGAAATAAAATCTTACATATAGACAGTGAAGTATTACAGGCTTATCAGAATCCAGACCCTGGTCTTAACTTTATATGTCATAATTTGTGTTAGTAGCACACTACATTATATATCTGGGACATTAGTTGCATATGCTTTGCTTTTTTTCTCTTTCAAGAATATTCCTACAACTGTGCACCAGTGGTGATAGTCGTTACACTCAGAGCACTATTTTCAGTCCTAAAATAATTTCTGCAACAAATAAGAAAACCATGGTGGGTGAGATGGAATTACCCTCCCTCTGCCCACTTTGGAGCCTTAAGATTCAGTTATTGTTCCTATCCACATGGACCACTCTTGCGTCCTTTGTTTGTGGGTGATGTTTTGTCAGAGTAATGGGTATGGGCTGCAGGCATTAAGTATAGCAAGTGGTTTTATCTTGTGTACAACAGAAGGGTTATATACCAGAGCTGAATGTAAGATGGATTTAATTAGAAGCTCGGGGGATTGAAAGCTTGTGACAGGAATAAATTGATGGTTTTGATCGTTAGACCTTGTGCAGATTCTGCTGCTGAAATGGAACACTAGTACATGCTATTTCCTTCAAAACCCTTAACATAGTGGTGATATATTTCTCTAATGTATTGTTGGACTGATTTCTTTGACTTTTGCCAACACCCTTTTGATCTCATTTTAGATTCTCACTAAGGCATGAAAAAAAGATTATTCTTCTGATTGCTACAGTAGCATGTCCTGTAACCTCCAGGCATGTGCTAGCTCTTCATCAAATGTTTATGGCAATAGCTAAATGTAAATCCACATGGAAATAAAACTATAATCATACTGCATTTAGATTACTAGACCCTCTGTGTGCCATAGAGATGATGGACCATGTCCTCAGTTGGAGCTAGACTAATTTGTTTCAGATGAAGATCTATTCCAATAATTTTAATTTGCCTTGAAATAAACCCATGCTGCTTTTGAATGGCAGCTTCTGCCACTAGTGACAGTGTTGACATTGCTGTTGAGTTCATCTGGGGCTAGGGCTGACACTTTTTCCATCATTTGAATGACCCCTTCTTCCAAGGGATGTGTGTGCTAGGCTTGGGGCGGTAAGTTACGGCTTTTTTCTCTCTCTTACAGGTAGCTGTATTGGGACTGATCACATGTGAAAAAACTTCCTCTCTTCAATGCCAATTATGCAAAGTCAGATGCACTTTGAGAATGAAATGGTTGTATGTCTCATACTGTGTAAGTATAAATATATAACCTTCTGCTGAAAACAACATGTGAAGTTCTGTGTCTGTGCCTGTGTGCATTTCTCTGTAAGATGAGTCTGTTCTCCCACCTGGAGCAAATAGGACAAAGTACAACTATAGAAATGTCAACTTGTACTACCCATGGTGGAATATTTGTGAGGTCTGTTTTTTAGGCCAGACTTAAAAGAAATTAAAGCTCTTCCTTTTCACAAGTGCGAACTTGATTCAGGTATAACATTCAAATTCTCAAAGGTCCATTTCAATAAGTACTCTCTGGTTTTAAAACCCAATTTTCACACATTCTGTATTACATATATTCTGTACTGAATATACTCTTTATTCAGAATTTTTGTGGTTACATTGGAAGCTGGTTGTAGTTTCCTTTTAGCATAATTTTGTCCTAGTCTTGTGAGAACTGTGAAATGCTTTGGTCACGCTTGTTCAGGCCAGAAGAGCTAATGCAAAAAACGCTGTTTTATTTCTGTCAGAAATTGACTTTTGTGGTCATATGCATGCCTGGTAGGCCAGATGTGAATGAACAGCACATTACAGAAAGAAGCAAAGGAGTAAATCATTAAGGAATTGGAGGGAAACAGGTCTCCCTTGCTTTTCTATTGTGGTTACACATGCTTACTACAGTATTCAGTTCTTTTATGGAACAAGTATTCAGTTCTGTTATGGTTAACGTGTAAAAAGAGCTTTTCCTCTACACTGTACTCTGTCTTGGCTCCCAGTGGGGCTTTGAATTTGTGTTGGACATGAAAGGTCCAGCTTTGTTCACAGAAAAACACACTCGCTCCTTCCCAATAAATATAATTGTGGCTTTATAAATTGCTTACTACCATCAATCTATCTTTTGGATTCATGGAATGAGAAGACTGTTTTAAAATAAACAGTTTTTAACTGGCATACAGAATCTTTTGCAATTCAGGGGTGTTGGCTTTTGGATTGAGTTTCAGTTTAACACAGATTTGGAGGAAGGGAGAAGTTTCTTCTTCATAGTATCTGCAAGATAGAAAACTGTGATGATGCAAACCACTAAGTTATATATATGTAAGTACATGCAATTATTCTTCACCTATTAAAACTACTACTTTTTAAGGAAATATTTATATTAAAGAATCTGAGAAATTAATTTTTTTCATATATGAATCTCATTTTCCGTAATACAAGAGCTGATAAAGTACAGCCTAATTCTGCAATAGTTTTTAGTTGAGCTATGAGGCATCTTTAGAGACAAGATCATTCAGAACATACCTCTGTCTCTGGAAGTAACTTTAGAAACTGCTCGACCTGAGGTTTATTCAAAAGTGTTTAAAAATGCATTTATTGTATCTATTTTTTACAGAGATAATGATATGTGCTAACTTTGGGTATGATGGTTTTGTTTGTTTTTTCCTTCCTTCTCTCCAGCTGAGTACCTGGAATTTAACACTGGTTTCTGACAGTACTTTCTTTATTTTTATGAATGATCCCTGACTCACTTCTATTTCAATAATATGTTTGCAAAGAAGCAACAAAAATGTCTTGGACTTTGTGCCCAGCCATTCAACTACACTCTGATGATATAATGGAAGTGTTCGCAATGAGATCATTTAGTGTCGTTGACCTGTTTGATGCATTAGAAAAACAAAATGTCATGGTTTTACCACAAATTCAGCGATTTTTGACAAGAGATGTCTGAGAGAAGCCACAGACACACCCCAAAATGAAGAAAACACACAAATATCACAGTTTATTTCGCGCACACACAGGAAACCCGACAAATAAAGTGCAACAAAACAGACAAATTAAGCTTCCCAGGGCCCATGTTGGGATGAGGACACTCTGGAAATAGTGCTGGTCTCTCTCTGAGGCTCCCGAAGAGACGCCGGGATAATTAGAGAAGGCCCTCGACCAATCTGAGGATCCCCCAGCAGTGCGAGCTTCCGCTCGGCTTTTTCTGAAGAAAAACACTCAAGACAGTTAGAAACCGTGAGCCCTCTCNCCACACACCGCCAGCGCAGCCTCGGTGCCGGTGTGGGCCGCCAGGGCAGTCCCGCCGCTGGCCCCGCACCGGCCACACTGTCAGTCCGCGCGCTCGCTGTGCTGACTCGCGGCCTGCACCGCTCCCACTGGCTTTTCCGGGATCGGTTGCATCACCACACTGGACGCCTCATGACACCCGCTCAGCACAGCGCCGTGCAGCCCAGAAGCCCCGGGCTCACACGATCCGCCAGGCTCAGCCTCCCCGCGGCTCGGATCACAGATACAAGCCACCGTGCCCGGCTTGAGTCTTCAAACCTCCGCCCCAGCTCCATAGCCCCTTCGGCTCCCACCCCGGGGCTCGACACCTGAAGAGGGGAGCCCCCGGCACCGCGAAGGTGCAGAGCGCCAGACACCTGGCCCTGAGGCGAGGGAAACAACCTGCATGCCCCCGCGGAGGAGCATCCGCCTGCGGGGCACACCTGACATCCACTGCCGCCACCGCGGGCCCCCCTGCTCGGGGCCCAGGGCTTCCCCCAGCCACCCGGTGCTGTGCCCGAGCGGAGAGCCGCGGCTCGGGCCGCCCTGGCTCAAGGCCCCCGCCCTCTCCCCCGGACCCCCCACGGGCCAGCAAGAGCTCATCGGATGCTGCCCTCCACAGTGCACCTGCCGGGCTTCACTGGGGCGGGCCCTGCTCCGACCCACAGAGCTCCAAACGGGACCGAGCTGGG